>JAOPJM010163615.1:0-13189 GCA_027124095.1 Muusoctopus leioderma
GATAATAACCATCACCACCACTACACTAAAATGCCGCCAATAAGAACCCCAATTTTTTGAAAATCCAGAAACCCCACCCCAGGTTCTTGTTGGTGGCATTATGGGGGGGGGGGTCTTATTGGCGGCATTTTAGTGTATTCACTAGCTATCGTTCATATCCGTGAACGATAGCTAGTGAACAACAATAGTAGTGATGAGTCATGTCTTCTCTGGCTCTCCCTAATCACTTGAAACTTTAAAAATATAGAATTCTCTATAAGTAAACAATATTTTAATTTCTAAGTACTTGATATTGAATATGCAAATATTTGTTCTCGTTCATTTTCACACACACAGAAAAAATCAGAAAAATCCACAAACAATTCTTAATTTTGTTTTACAACAACATTCACTATTAACTCTAAGAACACGTGATATTTTAAACAAATAAACAAACAAGCAGTTACAAAAATAACCCTCATCAAACCCTGCGAACACCTAAGTAGTTCTATATATATATTGTGAATAAGCACAACGTGGTTAACACAACCACAACTAAACATTCAGACTAGTTATTGGATCGTTGGTATGAGTTTTACACACTAATATGAAATATTTCATTGGGATACACAGACAGGGAATAATTCCAAAGACAAAAGTTATAGAAAAACGAAATACTCTCATGTAAATCCATAAACAGCAAAACCTTTTCATCTGCAGTTATAGGTAATGTCTTAACGAAAAATGCTAACATTCACACACACACGCACACACACACGCACACATGTACACACACATGTACACACACGTGTACACACACACACACACACACACACACACACACACATACACACAACCACACACTTACCTGAAACAAAACAGTTAAATAAGGATTTATTTACATAGGCGAATGTCCAGAAATTCTTGGGAAGGGTACAGTCGATTATTATATCGATACTTCAACATCAGTACTTGACTAGTACTTATTTAATCGACCCCGGAAAGATGAAAGGTAAAGTCGACCTCGGCTGGATTTGAACTCAGAACGTAAAGGGCCGTAACAAAAATATAGCAAGGCACTTTGTCCAACGCTCTAGCGATTCTGCCAATCGACCAAATTCATTGATCCACAAAATATTGGAAAGGAAGGATTTAAGTCCAGAAAGGAAACGAAAAGAAAACCTATGAAGCATTTTCTCTGATGTTTCAAAACTACAGGCGTCTCATTTTGTCCCGTTCAAATTTTTGATATATATATTGGCGTGATTTTGTTAATCTCCGAAAATATAAACACACACACGCACACACACACACACGCGCACACACACACATACATACCCCCCCCACACACACACACAGTCATATATATATTGGCGTGATTTTGTTAATCTCCGAAAATATAAACACACACACATACACACACACGCACGCACACACACACACGTACACACACACACACACACACACACACACATACACACACACACACACACACACACACACACACAGTCATATATATATTGTTACTTGTTTGGCAAGTGATTAGATTTGAGACAGTGTGTTGAAACTGAAACAATTACATCGTGGTAGAGTCATTTTAGCCATTGTGTAAAACACACAAAAACTGTTATATTCACTTTATATTTATTTTGTTAGGTTTCAAAATGTTACGTCGCACCACGTTGACCTGGCCACTCACACAGTTCCACTGTAACTGTCTGAATCTTAGTTACTGGTGAGTTCTTACAGGCCTCAGTTATTTTATATTTTGTATTTTATATATTTCCTTATATAATAACTTACGGACATACTAGTAGGTTGTGTAGTTGCTGCTGTTTGATCTCTTGACGCTGGGTTGTCGATAGTGGTTTTCAGGTTCCATTTGTTTTCCTTGTCAGTTAATATCTCTAGTCTGTATCATTATCATTTTTGTTACCATTCCACCTATCTTATTTCTTAATCCTTTCCTTTATTCACCCCTCCCCCTTATTTTCTCCCATTTCTTCCTGTCCTTCTCTCACTTTCCTTTACTTTTCGTATTATTATTCTCTTTTTTTTTTAAATGATGTTCTTTATTCCTTTAATATTTGGTTCTTGAATGTCTGCAGACGTTGTTGAACACTGAGGACGATAAAGAACAACATGAAGAAGCACGTAGGAACAATTCCAGGGATCACAAACTTAGCTACGTGAGCCAACGAGGGAGCCTCTGCGTGGGGGGGGGGGCTTGAATCGATAGAAATAGCAGCTACCTCTGCCTCGAATCACAGTCCACCATCTTAAAACAAGGAAGAACATATTTGATTATGCATTCTTAGAAGCCCCCGAAAAGACGGGACCGTTATGGCTGGAAAGATTTTGATCATAGTACGCAAGTGAAGAGGAATGAGATAACTCAAAATCTTAATACGTTGAGAAAATTATATGAGATGTAGCACAAGATATTACCTTCTGATAAAGGATGGTGGAGATAAAGAATACTATACAAAAAAAATAGCATCTAAAATGTTATCAAGAAATGTATATATTATTTACTCGTTCAAATAATCGTAATTCTTTACGTATTTCTTATTTGTGTTGGTTTGTGAATTGTTAAATTCTTATTCTTGAAATCATTACACCCACTCAGGGCCAGTGTCAAACCAAAGTTACTTTCTTCCTTGTTAGAGAAGAAATATATTTCCGGCGCTAAATTGCAGTGAACGTTTCTGTATCTAGAGGAGTTGTCAAGAAGATTTTAATGATATTTAAGGCTTTATGGTCATTTCCATCTAAATCAAGTTAAGGGAAACCAAAACCGACCACGATATTTGATGAGAGGCACATACATTTGAAAGCATTGCATGAGAAAGCGTCCTTAACACACAGGAGAATATCTAATAAGCAAATCAGCTGTCAAACATATATTATCATCTCAAAATTCACACAGAAATTTAGCTGTTATAAAACTACTTTAAGATTTGGGAAAGAGATTAAAAAATTGACATTCATTTCTATGACAAATATAGTAGAAGAGTGGGCTAAAGCACTGAGACTTTGTATATCTTAATTGCATTTCTGCCGGAGGCGAGCTAGCTTTTCCTTTCTCTGAAACTGATAATATTAGAACCAGTGATGTAGTGAAATGGATGCAATAGCTTCCATTATTTTACTACAAATGTTTGTTTTTTTGTCTATGTAAACAACTACTGTTTGATGATAGAATCAGTAGAGCGTCATACAAACTGACTTGTGATGTTAAGCTACGTTTTAAATTAAATTCCCACAAATGTCCATATTCATTTTTATCCTTTCCAGATCGATAAAATAGATACTATTTAAATAATCCAGTCAATTAAATCGATGATACTCCTTCCTCACAAATCTATGGCCTCGTGCTTATCTTTGGAAACATCATTATCATTATCTAAAGGCGGCGAATTGGCAGATTCGTTAGCGCGTCGGGCAGAATGTCTTGCAGTATTCGTTCTGGTTCACTGCGCTCTGAGTTCAAATACCGCCGTGGTCGACTTTGCCTCTCATCCTTCCCGAGTCGATAAAATAAAGTACCAGTCAAGTACTGTTTTTTTGTGTTGGTCTTGGTGCCTATGGTAGAAACAATCATCGTTGTATATTTATTAGGTGCTCTTCCACTGCACTACCGACTGCAGCTATGTAGTGCAGTGTTTTGTCATCTTTCTGTTTTTTGTTCTATTGCATTGAAAGCACTATACATAGCATGTTTATGTTATGTAAGTGTAATTCCTGGAGTTTTTGTTATATATCTTTCCGAGAGGGTCTTTTTTAAAATAAACATTTTATCATTCCCAAGGAAACTATTACTATGGGGATTTGTTTCTGCTTTTAATCCCAACATTCTAGATATCTTTCTTTGTCCATCATTATATTTCGACAGCGTGCTCCATTTACAGCTACAAACAATTTGATTCATTGTTTCTTCAGAACCTTCTCAAATTCTGAGGGTTTCCTTTTGTATTCTTCTTCATTATATGCTTTTGGTAGTCCTTCGGTTTCAGCTCTAAATCATGCTCTTCTCAGCCTATCTCTTCTTAATTCATTTCTGCTTTGTTTAGTCTTGCCAAGTATTGGCCACGCAGCACATATTCTTGCCGTCGTGTTAACATGGCATTCTGTAATCCAATTTTCAGCTCAATTTAGTTTATTTTTATCTTTTTCCTAATATCTGTTGTTTTTTTTCCGTTTTCGTCACAAATATATCTGTTATCTCAGCCCCTTGTTTTATTTGTCGGTATCTTTTCACAATGAACACCAGCACCAGCACTATCACCATCACCACCAACACCTGCATTACCACCACCACTGTCACCAACCACAGAAGCGGCGAAATCTATTACCGTCGTATTACAAAGATTGATATCACTATCACCATCTACACCAGCAGCAACAAATAAAAAATAAAAAGATGAACGCCAGCAAACGTAACAACAACAACAACAACAACAACAATATATTGATCTCCATTACAAGAGCAATGCATATATTGACTCAGCACTGCCTGGTGCCACAGAATAATATTTGGAAGTGGTTGATAATAAAACCAAACTATAATATGTGACCTGGTAAGGTGATCCATACAGAAGACGAAACCAATCAATCTCTAATATGGACCATCACATTCAGGTGCATCAGCCGTAAAGTGAGACAACTGTGGAGCCCAACGCTGGTGCAGGTAGAAAAGTCCATGAATGAGGTGTGAGGGTGCAATATGACACGAGAGTAATGTAGAATGGGACGGTGGGTGGATTTGTGCCTCATAGAAGATGAGACATGAAAGTATCCCCAAAACCATATGTGCTTCAAAAGTATATTATGTTTTCCCAATCTATATGGAGCAGGATCACCAAGGAGATGATAAATGATGTGACGCCACAGGTGGACCAGTACAAATTGGAGATTTTATTTGACGAATATCAGAATGTTGTAAACCAGGGTGACAAACCTACCATCCGGCCGGTTTTGACCCTAGATGAGTGTAACAGTGAACACGGTACCTTGCGACTGGTACTTTGTTATATCCAGGCAAGACAATCTAGGATTGTGTGGGAGTATCTGTTAGGAGAGGTGGGTGTAAAAGCCTCAAACACCTGCTCAGGAAGTTCCAGCTAAATGACAGAAATCCCCTGGATTTTCCGAATGTGTCAACGTGGACTTGGACAAATCTTACCGTGTCTTCCAGATCGTATCTAGATGGATTTTGTGTTCGGCCAGTTGACAGGAATAGTACAGTGTCCACAGTTGAAGGGTATCTTGTCTGCACGGATCACATGTTTATGATCTGCACTGTCAACTTCAGTAAATAAGACACATGGATAGGAACCTGGTTACTGGAAGCTGAACACGTCGTTCCCAACAGGGAAAGCTTACTGGAGATGAATTAGTAAGTTACTCTAGCCAGTAACTGCAGCTGAGATACAGATGACGCACTGAGTGGCTTTGGGTGGTGTGTTCTACGAGCTTTATTGATAGACGTTTTGGCACACGTCTATCGCAACTAGCAGATAGTGAGACGAACAAAATTGAGAGGTCTAAAAAGAGGGATTTTCCTCTTTGCCCAAGATCTTTGAATCACCCCTTGAAGATAAAGGGAGGGAAGAAAGGAAAGTGTCGTTCTCCAGTAAAGTTGCTGAAATGTTGTTGGGAGTGGCGTGTATGGGGTGGTTGAATGAGCTTACTCAAGGATTCATGTTACAAGATAATAACTTTAAGCACATATAGACATGCAGTATTTATTGAGTAAGATTAACACGTACAGAACTGTCCACTCAGATCACTTTTCTTCCTCAATTTCCAGACATCTGACTATTATTATATATCTGACTATTATTATATATCTGACTATTATTATATATCTGACTAAATACTACAACATCCGTTTACGATTATCAAAATCTAATACATATATTCGCTTAGTATACGATTTATTAAGTAAATCCGGTGCTAGTTTTGACATATATATGATGTACATAATTACACATATTGTAGTTGGCAAATGTGGACTTAACATGAAATATCAATCAAAAGCCACATGAGGTCATACTGTGGTGAATCATGAATAATCAAGTGTGTGACACTTTCTAAATGACCGATACAAAGCTGTTACACTTAATAATACACTTTTGGTAATAATTATACACTATTAATTTGAGACGGAGAATTTCAGTGATTTGTTCTGGAATGAATTTCTATGTAATAGCCTTCACATATATTTCCTTCGATATATTTGCATTGATCCGTTGAAAATCAAAGAACCTCAAGAAATTAACAATCTAATTATGTGCCTTAATTCCATAGTCAACTAAATAATACCACAGGTAATTCAATATTTATAAATTAGGGTGAAGTAATTAAGATAAATATTATAATTCCTACAATCTGATGTGATCATTTTCAAAAACTGTCCTTTCTTGATCATATGTATATTCGGAGTTCAGCCTATTGTGTTGAGGATTGAACTGCAGTCAAAGACTAGAATCATCGACGCAACAATGATAGAAACTAAGATTTGCAAACGATATATAAAATATGTAAATTTTCAGAAATAAATACATTATATTTGTTTTGCAAGAATGTTGCTGTGAAGTCGTGTGTTGAAACAGATATTGTTTTATTTTGGGTTAGGGTAATACTACCAATACAACACACGCTATTATATATTATATTTCCCTTCAGTTTTATTATTAGATTTATTAATCAATTAGATAATTAGTTGATTAATTGATCAATTGATTAATTCATTTGTTAAAGTTCTTTCGTCACAGTGTCTGTGACCTTATCAATGACTATGTGACCCCTCAAGCACCACCTCCTCCTCCTTCTCAGCACTTATTGCATGTTTTCTGTTCATCTCGCAGGTCCTATGGCTCACCATACACTTTCTGTAGATAAACTCAGTTGTGAGCAGAATATTACATAAGGTAACCTATGAACATATGCTGGAGTGTGTGTCATGTGCTCTCTAGTAACGAAACCTCTCTGACCCTAAAACTACCAACTTAATCTGTCCATTTCCAGCACTCCCAGGAGTGATGGAAACATTTGTAAACAAACACACCATTCTTCATCTTCTCTATATCTCTTCTAAGTAAACACCAGTACAGCTTCCTTAGTGCTAGAGATATGAGAAGTTTTATTCTTTAGTCACGAGTAAAATGTTGCCCATAAGGACTTTAGTTAAAAAAATAATGTTGGCGCAAAGCATTCGACCGTGTCCGGCATGAACCGAGTCGATCACTTATGGTTTCCATCTGTCTCTCATATCTTGGACTGGAAATTTCATGTTAGCCCATTTCATTGAAGCGTACTGACTCACACTCTGTCAACTGTAGTGTAACACAAGGTTAGGTTATGTATCCCACAATATTAATCATGTATATCAGCGACATGTTTGCACTTATTTCTAACACCATATACTCCTGCTGACTGTATGTAAAACTATAGTAATACCCACATTGGAGACCGATCCCATATACAGGACAGTATTACTGCTACATATATTAGTAGCATACATCCAAAGTAAAACCGTTTGGATGATTGGATAAGAGTCACCCAACAACTTGCTATAACATGTAGCTCAAATGTGCGCTGTTTCTACGCCCCACAGCTTCTATCTTCACTAAAACGTCATTTGCTCATCTGAACAAGATAGTTGCATTTCTTTTCTCTAATTCCCATCCGATACACCCATCGCTTCTATTACGCTTCACTTCCCAGACACGTTTCGCGATCGTCTCTGTCTAGAACTTCAATTCGCTGGAATTCTTCCCCTGCCCAACAGACATCATCCTATAGATGCTCAAACTGAATATAAGCTGCATCGATAGAACTAGTCTGGTAACAGCTGTAAAAATGTTCTGCTTGATTTTCGACAGCATTGATATTACTAGTTAGAGACAACTTACAGATATATAGGCACTGCCTAACCTCGACCCTAATCACAAACTAATACAGAAGCTACACCTACTATTTCTCGCTAAGACACAAATCTCAATGACATAACTCTAACCCATCTCTTTTGTCCTGGTCTTAATCTATATATTGACTCCTCATTCTCAATATATCTACCCATGTAGAATCTACTTTATGTACCACTCATGTTTCTATATAGAGAGGCACTACATGATCGTTCGACCTGATACAAATAGCAGCCATATCGTCAAATATGAATTACATCCTACCATCTTGACAATGGTATGGCACATTGGAGGTAATGTAGTCCTAAATATGCAATGGCCGAGAGAGGTTTGAGGTTGAACGGAGTGGCCATGGCTGATACTGGACTAAACAGCAACAACGAAAATAACAACAATCTACATGACAGAAACAAAGACTTCTAGTTACTTTGACACAAAGTCTCTCTTTCCCATATTTCTAATTTCAGCTGCTGTAACAGCGGCCGAGTCGTTAAGCCCCTCGCTTTCCACTGATACCAAACATATATTCTGGAACAGTATTGATCTTCTTTTCACTTCTAAAGCTAACTTTATCATCTCATCAAATTATATATAATGTTGAAGGCTTCCAAACGTGCGGCTGTAGACATTCTAGTTTCTGCTATCAGGAAGTTGGGCACGTTTATACGGGAGATTTAAATGTTATTGAGAACATGGATTTAAGGACGCTAATGAGGAAAGGCACGAAGTTCAGGGAGTCTGGTTCGATTAGTCGGTCCAGGCTCGTTTATTTAATCGTGGAATCAATAGTTTTGTTGATAGGTTATGTGCTAAATGCAAAATGGGTGTTGAAGATTTCGAAGATTGGAAACAGAGGGTAATTAATATAATCATGGATAGGAGTAGGAAGATGGAACAGGTCATGGGGGATGAGTCTATCCTAAGTAAGCAGGATGTTAAACAATACATTAGCGAAATGCATGATAAGTATGTTATAGCACCAGCGGATAAGGCAGCGGGAAACTTTATGGTTATATGTAGAAAATATTATTTGATGGAGTTAGCTAACGAGTTAGTTATTGATCATGATTATAACTTCAAGGGTAATAGGACACACCAAATGATTTTGGAGAATGCTGATACTATAGTCGATCGATTAGTGCACAAGGTAGATAAGTTATGTGATTACAGTGTAGAAGAGGATAACAAGTATATTCCCGGATTATTCTGGATCCATAACTTGCATAAACTACCATATAAGAGCAGGTTTATCGGTGGGGCAAGAAGGAGTACAAATAGAAGGATTGCTATTTGGGTTAACGAAACACTCAATGTGGTTAGAAAGACGTTTGAGAAGTATTGCAGTGCAATTTACGGAGGTTCAGGTTGCAATATGTTATGGAGTATTAAGTCTAGCACGGAGGTTTTGGAGAGGATTACAAATATTAAGGATATTAAAACCATGTATGTGTACGATTTCTCTACACTATACATCAATTTGGATTTAAAACTAGTAGAGGAAGGACTATTTAGAATAATTGATTTAGTGTTTGGCAAGAAGTTTAAGTATATATGAATTAAAAATGGAGATGGGTTTCTATCTAATATAAGATATTATGGTTATAGGAGTTTGACCAAGGACAAGTTGAAAGATGTGATTAAGGTTCATCATTAATAATGCATACATTTCATTCGCAGGCATAATGTTTAAGCAAGTTAGGGGAATTCCAATGGGAGGTAACTATAGCCCACTGTTAGCTGACTTGTACTTATCGTCGTGCAAATTGCAGTTTGTATATAAATAAGAAGATAGGTTTAGTCAAATAAGTTAGCGGGTGTTGTATATATATAGATGATATTTTTATACCAAATTATAAATGTTTCGAATATCTAATATGTAAAATCTTTCTCAGTGATCTAGAAGCAAATAGAAGCGGCCAGGGTGTTAGCAAAGTGAATTATTTAGATGTCACCATAGAAAATAAGGATGGATCTATCGTAACAAAAGTATATAATAAAACCAAAGACTATAATTTTAGAGTATGTACTACACCACATACATTAAACTGTACTCCTTGGAATTTCGGTTACAGCATTTTTTCTAGTCAGGTAATTAGATACGGTAGGTTAATTAATCGTTTAGAATTGTTCATCGATAACATTAATGTTTCGATTGAAGTATGGGTTTAATGGTAACATATTGATTATTAGATTTAATAGGGATCTGGGCAGGCACAGTCATTCTGGTCAAATTCGGTACAATTTCCAGCTTACAGTTGAGTATGTATTTGAAAACTCAAGTTTAACTGTAGTTGGTACGTAATGTATATAAACAAACGATAGGTTAATGAATTATTTGGAATTGTTCATTTAAAAAATTAAGGTTTAGATTGAGTATTGTGTTAGAAGTATATAAATAAAAGATAGGTTAATGAAATCCATGGTGAATTAATTAATCATTTAGAATTGTTCATGGATAACCAATGTTTACATTAAAAAAATAATTTAGTTAGGGATTTAAAGGTTAATAATGTAATAAAGGTCAAAGGAATCGAAGTAAGTATAAGGACTATTAGCAATTCAGTGTAAGTTATAGCTTAAAGTTGAATAGCATTACAACTTAAGTTTAGCAATGGTTGTTACGTAGTTAAGTGTAGAATATGTAGTAGGGATTCTTTCTTCTTGTCTATCTGTCTTTCCCCACATGGTCATTGACGGACATGCGCAAAGGGCATTACTTCTGCCAGTTACTACTTCCGGTGTTCAACGCGGTTCAATCTTTTGGTGCCAAGTCACCGAGCCATGCATATGTGTTTGTTTTTTGCAGGAAGGAAACGAGGTTTGTAATATATTTCTATTTTGTTTCTATTATGTTATAAGTTTAAGTTAGCTTAATTGGTTATATGGATTGTATATTTTTCATTTGTTTGTTTAGGTTCTATCAATTTTATCATATAGATTAAGACTTTTTTCATTTGTATAGTTTCATTATTCCACATAATATGGATTATTAATTAGCGAGGTCCGTATTTTGTTTCTATTACGTTATACGTTTAAGTTAGCTTAATTGCTTATATGGATTGTGTATTTTTCATTTGTTCGTCTAGGTCTCATTAATTTTAGGTTAAGGTTTTTTCATTTGTATATTTTTATTATTCCTCATAATATAGATAGTTAATTCTTATTGCATAGATTGAATATTTACATACATTCATTAATATAGTTTTATTAATTCTTAATTACCAAGTTTAATTCAACTGTTTGTGGAGTGAAGTTTATTCATTAGTTATGGCTCTCTCAATTATATTGGTTAGTTAATTTAATTAATGTTGTTCTGCAATTATTTAGTTAACTTAAGTAATTTTGATCTATAATTAATTAGTTTATTTTATAATTAATTGTATATGTATTCATTGTGCTGTATGTTATCACCTATATATCTGTTCTGTGTGGTATTTGGTTTGTTTCCTAGTCAGACTCATAGTTATATCGAGGAATTCCCAAGCAGTGTTTTGAATTTTCAACGCTGTTGACACAGTCGGAAGGAATGGTCCCAACCCTTAGTGTTGACACCTTCGTGATTTCCGACGGGTGGCTGATGATGAGAATTACCGAATATTACGTTAGTGTTACGCAATAAGGTTGTTTTGGTAACTCTGTTAAGTTGTTTCAGTTGGTTTTACGGTCCCTGCAGTTGTAAGATATATGTCCCAGGAGTGTGATTGTTCTCGGTATTTTTGTGTGTAATTTTTGGAATGGAAAATAGTTCATGATTTTAGGGTTGGGTCCATATAGTTGTTGTTGGTGTTAATTTCAGGTACCATGAGCTAGGGTACAAAACATAATAAAGATTAGAGACTTATATATATATATATTAATATAATATATATCATCATCATCATCATCATTGTATGTCCGTTTTCCCTGCTGGCATGGGTTGGATGGGTGATTTTGGCCCGCAACGATTCTAATTGGAGTCATCACTCTCCTAGGTGGGTCGGGGACCGTACCTCTCTCACATGTTTCATTTGGCTTGGTTTCTACAGTTGGATGCCCTTCCTATCACCAACCACTTTACAGAGTGCACTGGGTGCAGTTATCATGGCACCAGCACTAGAGAGGGTGCCTAGTCTCTTGCAGGCTAAAGAGTCCTCTCTACTCTACATAGTCTCCCTTCTATGAGGGCAAACGTGACCTGAAAGTGTTAATATAAGATAGGTTATGTATGAGAAGGTGAGAAATTGAAGAGTATGAGTATGGGTGAAAATGAGGGGAGCTGAGATTGGAAGAGAGGACTGAGGAGATGAGTAGGTGAGAGATGTATGAGAGTGCAGAGTGTGAATAGAAGACAGGTTATGTATGAGAGGGAGAAAGCATGAGCATGGGTGAAAATGGGGGAATCTGAGATTGGATGATAGTGGGAGGGGACTGAGGATGTGAGTAGAAGATGAGGGATGTATGAGATGGTGGGAGGGAAGGAAGGAGTAAGAGTGTTGGTGTGATGAGAAAGCAGAGATTATAGGAGGACAGGAAGGGGGACAGTATGAGTATAAGGGGAAAAGTAGTGGTTATATGGTGGTGAGAGGGGTATGTGGAGAGGATAGTGGAAACTACATATTTGGTGTAGGATATATATATATATATATATATAAAGAGAGAGAGAGAGAGAAGTATTCTTTTTCAATCTCAAATCAAATTAGTGTTTACATGAGTATGTTTAAAATATTTATTGCTGCACACAAACACACACATAGACATACATACACACAGACAGACATACACACACACACACGCATATATATATACATACACAAAAGACATATCTACACACAAACACACAGAGACTCAATCAAAAATCACATGCAATTTTTAATAGGAATCACAGTTTCAGTTGTAGTTTGTCTTTTTGTTTGTTTGTTTGTTTTTCTCTTCTTCTTTTAGTGGTAGGGTGGATGTGGCTGTGGTGTGGAGGTGTCAGATCTAGAACTGTCCAATTCTCTATTTATTTACTTATCTATCTATCTATCTATTTATCTATCTATCTATCTATCTATCTATTCATTTATATAAATTATTAAAATCTCCCTCAGTTAAACCACCCCATTCCCTGCCCAATTCTTCCCACCTCCATTTCCTCATTGGGTTTGCAGAGAGAGAGAGAGAGAGAAAAGGGGATATATGAGAGGCTATAATTGTTGATGTTCTGTCAATACTCTTTTACTCTTTTCTCTTTTACTTGTTTCAGTCATTGGACTGGGGCCATGCTGGGGCACCGCCTTGAAGTCGATTAGATCGACCCC
>JAOPJM010163712.1:0-13188 GCA_027124095.1 Muusoctopus leioderma
TTATTTTAATAGATTTTTAATTTCGATTTTTGTGCTAAATATTAACGCATCTGGCGAAATGACGGTGAGAGAGAGAGGGCTAATTTTGTGGTTCTGGCAAAATGGTCACAGTGGGATACCACATCTGGAATGGTTCTGCTCTGCTGCACACACCTGGTGAAATGGTCATTTCGCAGAGAGAGAGAGGGAGAGAAAGAGAGAGAGAGATAGAGAGATAGAGATAGAGAGAGAGAGAGAGAGAGAGGGGGGGGGTCTGGCGAAATGACGGTTTTTCCAAAAAAATGTTGTCTGTTGGCATTTGATTGTAATGTTAAAATTTGATTGTAATGTTCAAGAAAGAGATAAATCTGTTAGTGAAAATGCTGTTAACAGATGTTAGTATATGATTTTGTTGTGAGTCTGTTACCTTTTAGGATAATTTACTGATTTGAAATGTTTGAATGTTTTAAAAGAGCCGTGTGAGCATGCTGATACTAGCTCTGAGAGGCAATTGAGTAGAGTGACTTCAGGGAATAGAATTTCGAAGGACTTGCGTAAGTTTTAGCGAAGCGGAGAATGTTCCATTTGACGTCGTAAGTAATGTTTTTTAACTTCAATTTGCACATGTACTTCGAAAGAGATATGTCAGCGTTTCTATTTTAGTGGCGGAAGGTTTGGTTGTTAATCCGATATTCGACCTCAAACGTGTGTTAGTTTCAACAATGGCACAGTAAACCAGTTCTTTCAGTTTGCATTTGCGGTCTAATGAACAGTCACTCGGATGTATATAATTGCAAGTTATACTGTTTGAATTAGTGGCGAGAGAGTTTAATTTAGAATGATTGTAGCTAGCTGAGGTGTGTGTAAAGTTGTGTGCTATGGAATAAGAAAGGGTAAACAATTTTCAGCCAGAATAAATGCTTTACTCTACATTTGTATCGAGTCTTTCTTTACGTTGTTGCTTATATTCCGAAAACAATAATTCTCGTCAGTATTTAATATATATTTATTCTCTCCAGTTGGTGGACGCAAGGATATTGAATTAACACTCATAAATATGCCATCAAAATGTTTCGAGAATTTACTGGATATGAAGTATTCAATAAATGAATCATTATATAATGAACAGATCCGTTACTTCCTGAATAACTAAACTTCTCAGAAGTGGCTTAGTGTATCTATCATAATAGTTCCCTTTATTTTCAATTTCTAGATACTTTTAATACACTTTAGTACAGATTTACTTGCATTCTTTCTAACTAAACCTCCATAATTTACATTTGACTGCAAAACGTAGCAAGTTAGGAATGCATTTATAGGAAGACTCTTTATACATCTTTAATATCTTTTTGATAGCATTAGGTTGTTGTTATTTATGTCCAGGACATACCAGATCGTGCAGGCCTATGATCAAAGGTATTCCAGCCATGTCCATCCCTTCTTTTTTCAGACATTATATAACTAGGACTACATTATCCAACGTGTAGATTTTTATGACGTCTGTGTGTAATTTGAGGGATTTTAGCTGCTATTTCTAGTAGATCGAGCGACCACCGAGTGGTTCCCTGGTTGGTTCCAATAGGTTTCGGTTGACTACATAGTAATGTTGATCCAATTAATTTAGTCATTAATTTGTACATTTAGATAAAGATAAAATATGGTATCCCCTATTATTTCTATTTTTGTAACAATAGTTAGTGAGTAGTAGTTGCATCAATAACAGCACCACTTGAGCCAAGTAATCAGCATTTGTTTAGAGTGCAGAGCAATTATGGTAGAATTCAGGAAGTTAGATACATTGATTGGTTTTCCCGAATATTATCTTCGTCTTTTGTATTTTGTATTTTCATTTGCACAACATTTCGATTACCGATCGTTGTCAGGTTTTCCATTTTCATGGTGGTTTACTGGAATACGACGCTAATATTGTTCGTTTAGACATAAATGTCCCAAGTTCAAATTTAGCTTGGAACAATGTTTATATTCAGAAAGACGACACTTGGTGACGATTAGAGAAGAAACCGATCGAAAAGTTGTGTTAATGGAAACATAAAAAGGTAAAGCATTAATTATCATAACTCATCTCAGAAGTTCAAACATAATTCATTAGTTTATTGTTAAATTTCTCATATAATATCTCAGTGTTGATTTCATTCAGGAAAATGGAGTAGATCTAAACCATAAAATTATGCAAATCATTTATGTAGATTATGAAAAGATGCGGTCTAGGCATCGAGTCCGAGTAATCTCTATAAGTTGTCTTAGTTTCTAGAGATCTGAAGTTATCTAGCACTAGATACTGCATGCTGTCCGTAAGTTAACTTTAAACTACATATTTTGTTTTATATTTCGTATACCATATCGCTGTATGTGTGAGTTTAGTATTTGGTAACCCGTGGGTACCGAATGCTGATTTTATAGGACTAGGAATATTACAGAAGTAAATTTAGGTTTGGGAAGTTTTGACTAGTAGCGGACATTCTGATGGATAAGAGAGTATCCTTTCCTGGTAATGGTATTGGACTTAGAAATTGTGTTACTTCATGAGTCATATTCTTCTAGATATCTTGAAATAAGATGGATACTAATATAGAGGCAGTTCTTGAAGTCCCAATCATCTCCACATTTGAATATATTGGTTAGATAAACACCCTGCTTTCTTTTGAAAATATAAGTTAGAGATCTGAATATGAACTTACTTTCCTGATATCATTAGGAAAGGTATTAAAGTCACATCTTCCATTTTCTGCTCCCCCGAAGTCAAATAGGACCAATGATCCATTAATATTTTATTCTATAACACACGTGTAAAAGTCATGTATACGCTAGTTTATATAAGAGTAATTAATTAAATCCAGAAGTCACGATTCAGCTTTTGTATTGATAGATTGTATTAAGTTTTGTATATGTAAAGTAAGAGATTATATTTGTCTAATTGATACTTTGTTATTCAGTAACACCCGTGCAACACACATATACCATCTCTATCTTGTTAAAAGAAATATTCTATATAACATCGAAAGAATTAATTCTAAAATAGAGGACGGCCATAGAATGTACATATAACATATTAAACAAACACACATACTAAAATACTAGATTTCCCAGAAATGTCTACTTGAAGCTGTCATATGAAGCTGTCATATGACAGCCGTCTATAGAAAATTAATGATTAGATTTACGTCAATGTAAAGATAGGATCAGACCTGGAACAATTTTAACCATTTCCCGAGAAACGGATAGATTTTAAAAAAAATCATATGTGATACTTAGACTATGAACTTCACGTCGTCTTCTTTCTATCGTACACCAAAAACGCAAAAAGCGAAATTGAAATATTCTAAATTCTCAGGCTCTGACAAAATCACAAACCTAAAACACCTAAAACACCTAAGACATAAGAATTGATTGCACCTACCAACATATTCAAAAAACTCATAAGGACCGCGACTGCCCCTCTTTCCTGGTATATTAACATCCAGGACTTGATATATCCAGTATATTCATCCTTTCTTAAGGTGTAAGGGTGAAAATAAAAGGAAATAAGGTTGCTATTTCATGTAGGTGTAGCAACCACACAGAGGCACATTTGTTGGCTCTATCTTCATTTCCATCTAGACCAAAACATTCACCTCTTCCTTCTATCAAACACAAGCAAATCTATAATTCAACAGCCTCAGTGCCTAAGAAATTTGCAAACACCTAGAGCTTGAAGGAATTATTGTACTCACTAATATTTTCATTTTCTCATATCAACACTCCCAAATCCCCAGCATGCGGAAACAAGAAAAAATCATCAAAATTTTAAAGCCCAACAAAAGCCCGACTGAAGCAGCATCACACAGGCCCATCACCCTTCTCTGCACACATTCAGAAATCCTTGAAACACTCATCTTTGTCTGTAACAACCTACATGTTTATCTCTCTAATCGCAACACGGATTCAGACCATTACACACAACTAACACATAACTCACAAGCCTTACACAAAATATTCATGATGGCTTCAATAACAAAACAACCCACACGTACCATCCTAACTACCACCCATGTAAACAAAATTGTCGGCTCCATTCTCCGCTAAATATTTCTAGACAGAATACTCAACACCTCCTTAACACAAAACGCTAGGTAGCAAACTATCTCTGGAGTCACCTAAAAACAACATATCCAGAATTAGCAAATTCTCGAGTGGTGTACTACATGGATCTGTCTTCTCACCCACTCATTTTAACCACTGCATGTAGGAGTGTGCCGTATTGTACTCGGCTAGACAGAAGCAGGCAGAAGTGTACTATACGTCTTCTCGATTAGACCTGACATCCGGCTACACGACATCAACAACAATAACTACTACTAATACCAACACCTTCAATCTGGAACTTGAACATAAAAATAACAATTCTAACAAAAGCCCCATCCAAACTAACATCAGGCAGTCCCACCTCCTGTGTGCACACCCTCGAAAATTCTAAACAGACTCATCTTTCCCATCTCCAACCTACGAATTCTCCTTTTATCTTATCTCAAAACATGAATTAAGACTACTACACTCAAATACTACACTATTCAAAACCTTTGCACAAAGGAATTACGCAGGTTTCAACAAAAAACAATCTCATTACCCACCATTGTAATTACCATTGACATAAGAAATTATTTTGACTCCATTACCCGCTACACACTTATAAATAAAATATTCAACACACTGTTGGGAAAGCACTAAAACTGTCTTTCAGATGTCCAGAAACGCGGAGTTCGACAATTAAATCTAACATATGTAATTACTCCGTCCTCTTACTCATGTTTAACATATACTTACATCACATACCCACATACTCACAAAATATAGAAGCAAAATCCTACGTAGACATCATCACAGTTATCTCTTCCGACTATTTTCAAAACATGGCTACACAACTTCAACCCTACATTTAACACCTAGACATCTGGTCACAAACAAACAGACCAAGGGCAGCATCTTCCAAATCCACCAACTTGCCATTAACACGAAAACACATTTAATACAACCAACCATCACAGTCAGCAGCAAAAAACACGCCATATATGCAGAAGAAAAAATATTATTTTACATTCACAGGAGACATTGAAGACACAGTAAAGAAAGCAAAGTAACGTACAAACACTCTAAGAGTACTCACAGAAACCACATTTAGCAAACGGGGAAAAACAACAACACTAGTTTATAAACAATATATTAAATCCATCATGGATTATGCCAGCCCTGTCTGAACCCTCAATTTCTCCTCAAATAATCGCAATAGACTTTAAAGAACACACAATTGCTTCTTTGTGTCAGTATATGCTATACAGATCACAGACCACTTACACAATGAAATGAAAATACTCATGCGAGGGTACAGTTTGTTGTAGCAGCAAATTCAAACACAGACAGTCCCGACCACTGCATATTCAATCACTCGCAAAATTCAATCTACTACATCATCCTAAGAACACTACACCACCCACTATAAATATTACTGATAATACGTTTTACATGAGACACTGAAAAAGCATTTTTCCTTTCTTGTCCTATTACTTCTGAATATAAACATAGACCAAAGAACAGACCCTCAGTTGTCGCTGTATCACACTATCACAGGGAGTTTTCTCTCTCTATTCCTGTCTACAGCAAGATCTCTAACCTTCAACAGACTAGCATTGTATGCCCTCGTACATTGAGACATTTCGAAGCGTGCAATGTAAGCACCATTCAAATGCTATTGGATTTCCTTTAGGCAGAGATAAATCCTTCTGGTTGCTGGCAATATTTTATTGGAAAATTGCAGCAATTTATATAAAAAAAAACAAAACTGCAATTTATTATAAAAAAAACTGAGTCCTGCAAAGCAGACGAAATAATTTTGGAAAAGTCAGATGTTCCCGTTATATCAGAGTATTAAATTATTAAATAGCACAACATTCCCTTAGACATATTTGATAGTGTGAATTATCTCTGCTACCTAGTGTTGTATTCTGTTGTTGGCTGCATTTACGGGGAAACTATCTTTAAAACAAGAACAAAAAAATAACAGATATCTTTCAGTGAAACCAGTTACTAAGATCGATTGTGAAACAAATGAATAAAATGTAATTTATAAGGACGTTTTAGTTAGAAGTGGTCAGGGATGTGTAAGAAACTGGCTTCTCTGGTGCTCCACCAGGAATATATATAACCTCATTCATGTTTTTCTCCTCTTTTA
Source organism: Muusoctopus leioderma (assembly GCA_027124095.1). NCBI lineage: Eukaryota > Metazoa > Mollusca > Cephalopoda > Octopoda > Octopodidae > Muusoctopus > Muusoctopus leioderma. The sequence continues at coordinate 6,203 of JAOPJM010163712.1, forward strand.
TTCCAATTAGTGGAATTTTTTTTAATATGGTCATCTGACAAAAATAGAAAATATTGCCATACATTAATAAAGTTTACCTGAGAAAACTAGAATACCTAATAAGATTGGAATGTTCATGTTGTTAGTGTTCTTGTTACTACTGGCTCTATACATGATCTTAATATTGCTGATGTTATTGTTGCTTGGGCTGCTTTTTTTAAAAACCAAAATTGTTATTAACGCTAATATTACTCCAATTGTTGCTATTACTTTTAATGTTTTTGTCAGTGTCGTTGTTGTTATTTTTGATATTGTTGCTGTTATTGCTATCTCTGCTGGAAGGTTTCCTTTAAGAATTGCTGCTCTTACAGCTGTTCTTGATATACTTACTGCTAACACTACTGCTGAAAATCGCAACTTCTGCTGTAAGGAATCCAACTATAACTAATATTGTTGCGGATATTACCACAGCTACTGCTGCTTCTCGTCACCACCACCACTAACAACAACAACAACAACAGCAACAGCAGCAGCAACAACAACAACAACAACAACAACATCTGCAACAACAACTGCAACAACAATAACAACTGCTGGTGCTGCTGCTGCTGCTACTACTACTACTACTACTACTACTACTACTACTACTACTACTACTACTACTACTACTACTACAAACAATAATTATAATAACAATTGTTTCTAAAATAGGCACAAGGCCAACAACCCCAGTATTTGACTGGTATTTTGTTTATCGACCCCGGAAGGATGAAAGGCAAAGTTGACCTTGGAGGGAGTTGGGCATGGAGGTATGGCATGCCAAACATAAAAGTGGCCAAAGCGACTCTGACAGTCAGACACAACTGTGCCAGTGTGTTCAACTAAATTATCATAACGCATCGGTCGTCACGTAGATCAACAAATACTGCAATCCTCTGTGAGGGACCAGGCTGGGAACGAAGAGTTTTCTACTGGAACAATCTCTGCCCACAAAGTACTAGAGGAACCCAAACCGGGGACACTCTTCAGAGTGGCTTTCAATGCACAACAACTGAGACCCGGACAAAAGGAACAAGACAGAAATGGTATGGGGAAGAGTTGAAGAATGTCATGGCTTTCAATGCACAACAACTGAGACCCGGACAAAAGTAACAAGACAGAAATGGTCTGGGGAAGAGTTTAAGAATGTCATGGAAGCATTCTACATTGCTTCACTGAACTTGACAGTAACATAAATGTCTGAAGCTACCTACAACATCTGGCGAAAAAATAATACTCCATGGACCGACTGAACATGGACGCCAATAAACTCTCCGATGTCAGGCGTTACATCATTATTAACCAAAATCCAACATACTTGGAACTCAAAAACATCCAAAATAAGATACACGAACATTGAGGAGCTAAACATTAACAGGCCAGACGAGACACCAGCAGCTGCTGAAGAGAAAGATCGTGCAGAAAGCACCATTGCTAGCCTTCCAGAAGTACAATACTAAGCAGAGGCAGCCGAAGAAGAATACAACAATAAGAATGCAGCAGAGATGATAGCAAGCATATTGTAGAAATGGAAAATCCTGAAGGAAATGTCTATCGAATAACGATTAGCAATCCCAAAGATCAATAAGACCACCACTTCAAATAAGTCATTAGTCTGGCCATCAAAGCCACCCGAAACATCAAACAGCTCGTGTACTTGGCCGCTTCAGATATTACTGACACAGTCGGAGAAAGACCAAGTTAACAACAGAAACGGCAAAGAAAACAATCAGAAAATCGAGGAAGTCATGGAACTGAGAGGACAACTATCTCTCTTGAAGAAAGACGAAAAATACTCCAACATCAATGAGATGTTGGAGTAGTTTTCGACTTCCTTAAAAGAAACAACTTGAAACAACTTGAACAAAAGCTCAACGTTAAACAGAAGGATGATGTACCAATAGCTAGAGACACTAAAAGCACAGATGATGCACCAATAGCTAAAGAGACACTAAAAGCACAGATGATGCACCAATAGCTAAAGAGACACTAAAAGTACAGATGATGTACCAATAGCTAAAGAGACACTAAAAGCACAGATTCAGGAGATTCGACGAGAGGAGCAAGTGTTTCAGTAAAACAAGATCTTCGAAGATGCCAAGAAATTCTATTGTGAGCTAGGCAAGAAGATAGACGTCAATGAACCACCCACTATCAAACAAGTTGAAGAATTCTAGAGTATGATCTGAGATAATAACAAAAACACAACGAAGGAACTACGTGGATTAAGCAACAACAGGACCAACATAAACACATAGAAAGGCAAACATGGTCAGACATCAACACCACCGAGACAACTGCAACTATCAACAAGTTCAGCAACTAGAATAATGCACCGGGAATAGATAGAATTGTCAACTTCTGGATCAAGAACCTGCCCACCATCCACGAAGATATTACATGGGCCTACAATAACATCATCACGAAGCCAGAGAAATGCCCCGAAGGCTCACATGGAGAATGACACACTTGCTCCCGAAGACAGAAGAGATGCAGAACCCGAAGAAATATAGACCCATGACCTGCCTATCAACAATATACAAGATCATCGCCTCTATCATCACCTAGAGGTCCTATAAGTTCCTCGACAAAAACAACCTGCTAGCAACAGAACAGAAGGTATGTAAGAAAGAAGCTATGGCGGTAAGGATCAACTACTCATCCATAAAGTCATACTGCAAGAGATCAAATCAAAGAAAACGAACCTCTCAGCAGCATCGAACGACTACAAGAAAGCATTTGCCAGCGTGCCACACTCCTGGGTAGAGAAGGGCCTCAAGATCTACAAAGTCTGCCCAACTATCAAATTCATCACGGAGAGCCTGAAGGCATGGAAGACAAGCCTGAATCTCCAGTATGCAGGTGGGTCGTTAACATCGAGGCCGATCAACATAAGAAGCGGGATCTTCCAAGGGAACACACTATCATCACTGTTCTTCTGCCTGGAATTAGCGCTTCTCAGTAATCTCCTCACAAATCTGCACTTTCTCTTTCCTTGAATATTCTTGTAGGTTATTTAAATAATTATATTCTTCGTTTGCTATACGAAGAACTATGAAAATCTTCAAGGTGAGGGTGGGCTCTATCTTTGACTTTCTGATCGCCTTCCCCTTAAATTCATTTTGCTTTGGGACAGCTATTTCCCTCTTTCCAACTTCCCCAGCAGTTTGTCACCCATGTCCCTTGTCCATCTTCTCCCCTTCGTCGCAAGACGATAGGGAGGTAATATACTAGGAGGGGTTTTTCACCTTTTTGGTCGTTGGTTTCTGGGGATGAAGATGAGTAGAGGTTTTCAGCCATCCTCGGAGCTGCGCCCGGTGGGGCTCCGAAAACAGCAGCCTTTCAGATTCGCTGACTCTGGAGCTGCAGGTTTTTCTGTTTTACCTTGCTCCAATTATCTAGCTCTTCTGAGCAAAGAGCTCTCAAATGGCCCTTACTGCCACACGTGTAGACCTTCTGCTTTCCACCACTAGGCTAATGGCTTTTCCTTCTGCATCCACGATGGTATAGATCTTGGGGAGTCATTAGAACTTGTATGTCCACTGAGAGCCCACTTGAATATTTATCATTCATGGCCAGCTCGGCACTCACTACTTGCCCGTACTGTTCCATAGAAGTGACGACCAGCCAAGGGTGAACATTATTTACAATATCCATGACTGAGACTCTTGTATTGCTTCAACCCATGTGTTGCAGCACTAGTGTATGAGCAGGTGTGCGACGCACCGGCTGGGCTTGTTTCTTCACCCCATTGTCAGTTTTACAAACCAAGCACACTGTTCTTAAAACTTTACCCCGACCGATAGAGGAGAATTCGCTCAAGTCATCGGCCAGGGCTATCTATAATTGTTCTTGTGGGGACATGAGACCTGTTCATGCCCTCATATGAGCTGGCCTCATACCTGCAAAAGGGCTCTACTTTTGGCGATGCAGAGACAGGTAATCTTCCATTTCTCCCACCCTTGAAGAAAGCCCTCCGGTTACAAAACTCCTGCCAAGCAGATCTCTTCTCGGCTAGTCGATTCATGTTTATAATTTGCATGCTGTTGACAGTGCTGGTGAATGAGAAACTGATATTTGTTCGCTGTTTTGTACATTTTGTAAAGAATGTGTCTGTACGTGTACACTGTTGCTGTTCTTGTTGTCATTGTTGTCATTGTATGCTTTATCGCTGCTGATGTTCAAGTTACTAGTTACTCCGAGTTCGAGTTACTGTGAATGTTTGAGTTACGAGTTACTACTTTGCATCAAAACGTCATTATATTTTCCCGTGTGAAATGTTTACTTCCTACTGTGTAATTATTCTTTTCTTATTTTCTGTCCATAAAAGGCTGCAAATTTTCGTTCGAGATTTTGGGGGTGTAGCTGTTTACACTAGTGCTACACTGTGGTGGTGAGCACCTTTTACCGTTCCTCCATAAGAAGAAGCAATATTTAACAAGTAGTAAATAAACGATTTCTTTTTTAATAATAAGAATGCCGTACCTTCTACGATGAAATTGTTGGCAGAGTGCTCGTATGGTTGACTGGCATAATTGACTTTACTGAAGCGAAAGTTTTTTTCTATTTAGTCTTAACAACTTCAATATTACATATCGGGGTAATCTACCCCCAAATGATTTCTTTCCGAATAATGGCAGCAGTTTTAGCTATTTTCCTATTTTTTGCAATGAATGACTGTGTACTTGTAGTATTATGAAGAATTTATCCAGCAATAACACTCTACGGTGATGAGTTTTCTGCCTCTTTGGTCGTGGTAAATACAGCACAGCAATGCGTAACAACACACAGCAACGCGCAGCAAACGTAATATTTAATTTTTGTTGATCAAATTGATTTTTCCAGTTTTTCTCGTATGTATAGCTCTCATTTTATGAATATTTGTACTCTCCCGTTGTGTTATCTAGTAATTTCATCAACACGCAGTAAACTCATAAATATCAATATAGGGTATAATCTAGTAATCTATTAATTTTATCAGTGCGCACAAGGAAGTGGTGTTGTTTGGTCCCAGAATGAAAAAAGGGATTCCAGCCGTGACCAACCATTACTTTTCGGGCTATCTAAGAATACATTGTCACCGTTACCTATTTAAGACGGTAGCGTGTGATTTAAAGGAGATTTGGATTCTTTTTCTAGCAGTTTGAGCGATCACGAACGTCATTTAAACCTGAAGGAAGTCATGCTGGCCTAACAGTTATCAGCCGTGTCCCAACGGGCTTACTGTACTTATAATAACCGTAATTAATCTAATAAATATAATTTATGAACGAAGAATCTCTATAAGTAATGCGCTTACCCCCACACAGGAAAATATCAATATTGATATTTATTAATTTGCGGTGTGTTGATGGAATTACTAGATTACCACACGAGAAAGTATAAATATTCATAAAATTACTAGTTATACCAACGAGAAAAAGGGAAAAATTAATTTGATCAACAGAAATTAAGCATTGCGCTTGCTGCACATCGCTACGCGTTGCTTCGCTGCATTTAGCACGAACCCTACTTGTCTCATAAGGATATGGGGAAATTCAACATTCATGCATTCGATATTAAAATGTGTAGGGTATGGTGGTAACATCTTTCTGTAAATTTCATAGAATATTTAAAGAGTAAATAAGTACGGCTGTCTGTTAAAACCTGCTTCACCTATCAGTAGGGGGGGGGGGGGAATGGGTCGTGAATAACCACAAAATGTGATAAAATTCTCTGAAAACCTAATTTGAAGAGTTTATCTGAATAGGTTTTAAAATGTCATTGTATAAGCTCTCAGGGAGCCTCTACGTGTTCGCTCGACCTGTTAGGAATAGTAGACAAATCTCCCTCAAATAAAACTTTAGCGTCTTAAAAAATGTCACATTTCATAATGTAGCTAACTGCATGAAAGAGAAAAAAAAAGACAGAATGGTCATGGATGGAATGCCTTTGATCATTAGTTTGCTTGATCGATGCTGACCTGGGGCCAAACAACAACAACAACAACATGTTAAAGTAAAACTGTAATTAACTAAAGAAATATACTAATTCATAATTTTGTAGAGTAACTTTGATAAAAGCATTGAAATGCAATCAACTTGTTTTAAAATAGATACAGATACATTTATAGTTAGTCAAATACGTAAAAGCATTGCTGTTTAAAGTACGAAAATCTGACGAGAGAAAAAAACTATAGTTTTGGTGGGAAGTTTCACACTGAACAAATTTAATCTAATCTATATTGTGTCTGCTATTAGGAAATAAATGTCTCTAACGTTTTTAAAGATATCTGACGTAATTGATGAGACACTGTGATAAAGATCCTCCCTATAAGAGTAGGCTATAACTGAGTGGTGGTGGGAGAAGTTTTCTTACTGAACAAATTGAATCTATTCTATATTATCTGCCATTAGGAAATGATTGTCTTTAAAGTTTTTAAAGATATCTGACGTAATTGATCAGACACTTTGGCAAAGATCCTCTCTTGAAGAGTAGGCTATAATTGAGTGGTGGGAGAAGGTTTCTTACTGAACAAATTAAATCTATTCTATATCATCTGCTATTAAGAAATGATTGTCTTTAAAGTTTTTGAAGATGACTGAGGTAATTGATGAAACACTGTGATAAAGAGGAGAATACAATTGATTATTGCAAGAAGTGGTTACAATTGATCGTTCTGCCAAGTATGTAGCGAGCATGATACCATACTGAAGTAGGTAATAACACTGATGGTTTAATTCTTTACTTCTTTAATTCATTATAACCATGACGGCGAAGGCCATGCTGAAGCAGGACACACTGTGCTTGCATAACGTATATTTATATCTAGTTGTTCACAATGGCTACAACAGAGTTCACAATAATTACGAATTCGCTAATGATTTACTTTTCCTTATATATATATATATACACAGGGGCGGATCCAACTATATGTGAAGGCAGCGAACCCACCAGCAAATTTCAAAAAAAAAATGTTCTTATATATA
>JAOPJM010163910.1:0-13186 GCA_027124095.1 Muusoctopus leioderma
AGAGAGAGAGATAGAGAGAGAGAGAGAGAGAGAGAGAGAGAGAGAGAGAGAGAGAGAGAGAAAGGGTAAGTGAGATAAAGGGTAAGTGAGTGTGTGGTCGACATTCGAAATAGTGTAATTTCGATTTATTTGTGCCTCATTCAAATTCGATGTTGTCTAGGTCATATCGATTTTGAATCGCAAAATTAGAAGTGTGTTTTGTCAAACCTGAATACTTAATTCCAAATATTTTAATAGGTTGCTTTCAATGTGGGTAAGAAGCTGTGATTAGAGAACTATATCAACTTAGGTTAAAAGTGGATGAAAGCGGTTTAATTAAAATTGTGACCAGTAATAATGAGAATGTAAAAATCTAACTTGGCTTTTCTGAATTACCGAAACGAATAAGTAAATCCTTAAAAAAAAAAGAAAAAAGGGAAATTGTGTATCTCCTCTAACTTTTTAATTTTTAATTTTTCTTTTTTCAAAAGAGTCTTTCGAATTTCCGTTCTCAACAGATTCTGGTTGTGCAAAAAAAAAAAAAAGATTAAAAATAGATTCCCCCCCACCCCCACCCACCTTTTACTGACAACATATATAACGTTTCAACGATTCATGTACTGGTTGGATTTTTGAAAATCGAATCACCTGAAGTATCGAAACAGTGGGTGAGCGAACCAAGGACATTGTGTATTTGATGGCACAGAACGGGAAAGTGTTAGATGTTTTGCCGTACCAGCTGCCGATAGAACAACATCAATCAACTCTCCTGGCTATAACTGAGCAACGCATTCTACCAGGAACACATATCCGAGGGATGGCGCGCATACAAAATGACATTGATCAAATACAAGGTGGAATTTATCAGCATTCTGTTGTAATACATGCCCAGAATGTTATCGATCCACAAGATAAGGAGATCTATACGCAAAATGTTGGATTCTTGTGGAATCGTCTGAAAAGGAAATTGAAAAGAATGTTTGGCCCTAGAGAGAATATCTTTGAGTCTCACAAATTTTTATGGCGTACTGAAAAGAAACGAGAGCCAGGAAACTGCATCTTTACAACATTTCTGTTAATTGTTGTACGCCATTATATCGTGTAGAAAAGTGACCGTATTTGTTGTCTCCCTTTTTAGATTGCCATGGTACATTTGAAAACAATTCATTTTATCAAATAAATCTTATGATCATTACATAATTTGTGTCTTAGTAATATCTTTTTTTGTCGATATTTTCTTAATGTAATACTGTATATAATTGATACTACGACTAAATATATTTGAAATATAGTTCACAAAGATGATAAAGAGATAAACAAGATATACAAATGTGAGAGTCATATTTCATCTCTTGTTGTATAAAACAAGACATTTTATGTAAATTGTAAGACATTATATTTTCTCGAGATGAAGGGTATATGATATCAGTGTAGAGTGGGAGAGACAAGTGTACTCACTCAAAAAAGCACGCACAATTTTGTTTTGACAAAAACATGTTTGATAAGACTTCATTAATTCAAAAGGCGGAGAATTGGCTGAGTCATTAGCGCGTCGGACAGAATGCCTTGTAGTATTCGTTATCACTCAATGCGCTCCGAGTTCAAAGTCCACCGAGGTCAACTTTACCTTTCATCCTTCCGAGGTCAATAAAATAAAGTACCAGCAGTTGTTTGAACTTGTGCCTATGTTAGGAAGAATTAATTTAAATGGTTTCAGGTTCTCGCTTTTGTTGTTGCTTAGCTTTATGTCAACCCTGATGGAATAGATCTATGATCAAAGGTCTTCCAGCCGTGATAATCTCGTCATTTTCGGTCTATGCAGAACTACATTATCTAATGTATCCGTTTCTTAATTAAGATGGTAGGATGTGACTTGACGGAGATTTGGTTGCTATTTCTAGCAGGTCGAGTGACTAAGTAGAGGCTCCGTAGGTGGCTTGAGGTAAGAAGCTAGAGGTAAACATGTGGGTGAGAAGGGAATGACAAAGAAAAAAAGTTATGGAGATGAAATATTAATTTCTCACAGAGAACTAAGGACACAGATGTTGATGGGTGGTCACAGTCGATTAAATTGACCCCAGTATCCAATATTTATTTGGTATTTCATTTTATCGGTCACAGAAGGCTGAAAAGTTAAGTCGATTCGGGATCGATTTTAATTAAAAATATAAAGAGACGTAACTAAATGCCGCAAGGCATTTTGTCCGGCGCTCTGCTGATTCTGTCAGTCTACCACCCTCGTGGGAAGCAAATATTGTGAACCGCGATGATCATGATAAGTACCAGACAACGAGTAGAGGGGGTCTGCAATTCATATCCGATGCTGCCTAGTATCCATGGTCAAGTTCTTTAGTGTACGTAACCCTGCTTATCGTGAGTCGTTATTTAACGTTGTAAGCAACAGCACTGCAAATTTCACGGGTGATTTGGTGGCTTTCAGTTCCTTTAGACGGAAAGATAGTTCAGTGTCCTATTTAGCAAAACTATATCTCTCGTCCGCTTAACTCGAGAGAAACATGGATGAAGTACTGGTTTTATGGATCCGTATAATATACAAAGGATTAACACTGAAGGAATACTGAACAAAATGTTTAGTAGTAATGGACTATCAAATCCATGTTGACCGTCCCCGGCACATATCGTTCCTTGTCACTAGCGCAGTTACCACCCTGCCATTGTGTGCTATAATGGTATCAACAAGCCAGGGTAAAATGTCCCTTTGTTACGCCGTCCCATATACTGCAGTACACGCCTATGGGCTTGTGAGTATCTCACTATCTCTACTTGGCATTTTGCTTCATCTTCGGTTCCAAAAAGTAGGCAGACACTACAGAAAACCCTGCCTCGCTCGATGAACAAGATATTGTCCCACACGTCGGCAAGGGTCTCCTTCCATTTTTCTGTATAATGTTTGGTGGTTAGGTAATGGGGAATGGATATGGAAGACTCCATGTGAGGTTTGACTCCACAATTACGTGGTACTATGGTAGAAACGTAAATAGTAACATCCGAAACATAAGAATAGTGAAATGTGTATTTTTATTCGTGTAAATAAATACATCTTTGTAAAGAAGAATCTACGAGCATTCCATAAACGGCCAAAATATTAAACAGAATGAATTTATAATTGAAAAGACTTCAGACATAAATCAAGTCATTTCAAATAAAATAGTTCTAAAACGTTTAGAAAATTTGACTCATAATGAAAATAATATATTGCTATGTATAAAACTAAAAAATAGAGAATAACAAAAGCTTGTGGTTACAGAACATAGATATGTATACATGTGTGTGTGTGTATGTTTGTATTAACATGTTAGCTGGTAATAATCAGAATTATATGTGCATTATAACAAGAAAAGGTACGTACAGTCAAATTGTCTAGCACATTGAGAATAGGCAATATGGTGGAAAATGTAAACAACATACGTCATAGTGAGAGTTGTCGAAAAGCGTAGTTTGTTTTCAGTTGATGACGTAGAAAAAATTATGAACAATAAAAATACTACACAAATGAGCGGAGCAAAGTTGAGGAATGCAGAAAGAACAAAGTAATGTGTGTGTGTATGTATAAGGAATATTCAACATATATGCAAACTTGCATATATGTGTGACGAAGTGTGTGACGTCATAAAGCAGACTACAGTCATTCATCGATAAGCGCTTGTATTTTTTTTTACATTTTAGCGCGTAATATAGAAGTGTAAACAAGTAGACGATATCAATGTCAGACATTCTGAAAACCATTATGATAAGCACATATGATATTAACAGCTAAACAATGAAAAGCTTAACAGCGCCAGAGTTCTAATGAAGCAGTTGAAAATAATACAAGAACATAATTGAGATGGCTTTGGAAATGTTTTTAATTCAAGGCCGTAATGACATTGTGATGAACGGTTCGTAATAACTAGTTGTTTTGGTGATGTCTTAAAATGGTGCCGATGTTTTCATTTACTACGCTGATCAGTTAATTAGTTGGTCAGTTGAAATGTGTAGTTATCGGAGTTCGTTTGTGGTTGACTCTTGTGACGTCAATCGAGAGTGTGTTTACAAACTCGTAGACGTCAACTGGCTGTTATTTTGAAGAGACTGATAAGAGGAAGCCTGGCAAATTGAGAAACAGAAATAACAGCAGGAGGCTGCTCACTTGGAAAAGTCAGAATAGATCGAGGGCTTTCTAACGTGAAAGCTTATTACCCTTGCTGTTTGTACACTGCTCTAAAGTAAAAGCTGGATATAGTCTAGGAAAAGACCAGGAGATAGTTAACCATTTATTATTCATGGATGACATAATATATGGCAAAACTGAGAGAGAATTGGATACTTTTGCCGGCTCGGTGAAAGTGCATAGCAATGACATCAGTCCAGTATACGATCTTGTAATGAAGAAAGGGAAATACCATAAAAGTGACAGAATAAATTTACTGATCGATAAGATAGGAGAGATTGATACAGATGATGGATATAAATATCTGACAGATTTGGAAGCTGATGGTATAAAGGATGGAATAATGAAGGACAAAATCCGAGGCGAATATTTCCGAAGAGTAAGGAGGACATTACATTCTAAGCTCAGTGGTATAAATACTATCACTGACGTAAACTCAAAAACAGTCAGATATAACACGGGAATAATCAAATAGACAAAGGAAGATCTTGAGATGGTAGATAGAAAAAGAAGGAAATTGATGACAGAGGGAGTAAAGGTAGAGGAAGTATGTTGCTGATAGTGATGAGATGCTTTTGATAGCTCTACGAGGAAAGAAGTTAAGTGAAGGAATGGACAAAAATGTGAAGTCCTCGGAATTAGAAAACAACGATATAAACAGAAAAGCAAACACGGAAAGATTTTTCAAAACACTGAATGGTATCAAGATAAGAAGTTCTTCCAATGGCTAAAGAATGGAGTTTTGAAGAAAGAGACAGAGGGCTTACTACTATCTGCACAAGATCAAGCAATCACAACGAGATACATCAGAAAGAATATAGATAAGGAAGCCATGGTCTTCACCTCTGGGGACTGCTGTTGTTGTTGGTGCTAACTCTGCTGCTGTCTACTGCCCTCTATTTTCTTATTGCTTTTCCTCTTCGTCTGGGAAGAAGGCCTTCACGTGGCCTTTACTACTACACGTGTAGCAACTGAGCCTTCTTTCTTGCTCCACCAGTCTGATTGACCTCATCTCCGCTCCCTCAATGGGCTACAGCTCCTGGATCGCCTTCTGGCCACCGGGAGTCATTAGGACTTGGAGATCCACGATGACTCCCACCGACTACAAGTTGTTGCAGGTCACCTCTGCTCTTATCGCATGTCAGTACTACTACACAAATGGGATGACAAGCCAAGTGTTAACATCCATGCCAATATCTCTGGCAGTGATGTTAGTATTCCTGAGACCCATGTACTGTGGCACGAGCCTGTAGGCATACGTGTGGTACACGAGCTCTAGCTGTCTCGTCACCAGGTTCTCAGTCTTGAAGACCACCATGTACACACTTACACATGTCCTACCTCGGTCGATGGAGTACACATCCTTCTACATATCGTCGAGCATATGGAAGTCTCTCTAATTAAAAAAGAGTGGCATGCCATCTTTCTCCTCACCCTTTGCTGGATAAATTCGTCGGGCAAGGAGGCACTATCTTTCGTAACATACCTCATAAATTTCCTTGAGCTGGTTCAAGTGGTGTCTCTCATTTTAACCAACAGTATTTTCAAAAGATGGAATGTTGCTTTGTTGTTGGTGTTGTCGTTGCAAGTTCTATTTTTTTCCCATTCAAACTAATGTTTCCAACACTATTTATTTTTGCATCTTCCATTGTATAACTAATAATTTAAGCTGGAAGCTCCTTCTGTATATTTAATTTGTTTACATTGTCTGTTTTAGTTTTTTAAATTCTGCTTTTTCGTTGGAAAATAATTTTGGGGAGTGTTAGTTTCCATTATTGAGACTACTGCTACTACCACTGTGGCGAGTACCTCTTCCTGCTACTGCTAATGTGGCCATCTTGCAACGCGTGTCAATTTTGAAAACAACTATTTGCAAAAAAACTATGTAAACAGTTAAACATGTCTAAATACAAACTTTTTTTTCTACCCCAGGCAATGGGGTGGACCCTCAAAAAATCTAAATTCTTTCTATTAGTAAGACTGACATTGTTCCATAGAGTATTCTCGTTAAAAATTACATTCTTCGTGGAGCTCTGACAAAGACATCCGTTTGCTTGAATATACAATAATAATTCTTTCTAATATTGACACAAGGCCAGACATTTTAGGGGAGGGTAAGTCGATTAAATCGACCCCAGTACTGTGTTTATCGATCCAAGATGGATGAAAGGCAAAGCTGGCCTCGGCGCGGTTTGAACTCAGAGCGTAGCGGGCTGGAAAGAATACTGTAAGGCATTCTGTCCGACGTGCTAACGATTCCGCCAATCCACCACCCTTGAATATACAACAACGCATACGAAGGCATAGTGTATTTAGATGTTATATATAGCAGATACGAATGAAGCTTCCACCGCTGTGGATAGCCTCATTAGAATATTTGTGGAAAAAAAACAAAAACAAAAACACACCAACAGCAGCAGCAATAGCAGCAGCAACAACAACAATTGCCCTACTTAGACATTATGAAACATTTTGGTAACCATTTCTATTGATAACGTATAACAGGATTCTAAGCAGGTTTTATGTACCTCAGTAAAACATGTCAGTTAATGTTAACATATCTCGTACATGGAGCATTAAAAAACAACTAAAAATAAATATTCTGCGAGGAAATAAAACGATATTAGTCAATGGCTAATATTATATAAATACTAGAAACAGCTCCGGATATGCATCGATTTTAGTCTAACTTCATCTGTAAAGTATAACCTTAGACGCGTTTACCGAAGCAGTGATGAAAGACTCACTGAGTGAATGTACAAACCTGTACATTTTTTGGTGCAGGAGAATAGGATTGTTTAGAATTTAAATAATACAGAGAGGCCATCTGCATAAAAAAATAGAAAGAAAAAAACTGTCCAAAGAGCGAAACCTTATTCTTAAGACTAGAAATGACGCGTAGAATCTGTTTATCATCTCAATTTAGGTATACACTCAATGTAACTGTTATACGCTGCTCACCGATTTGGTTAGAATAAGAACAAAAAGGATATGATCTCAATTGGCAGAATTGATAGAGCGTCGGACAATGATTTGTGATATCCTTTCCGGCTCACTGCACTCTGATTTCACATCCCACCAAGGTCAACTTTGCATTACGTCCTTTCAGAATAGATAAATAAAGTAAAAGTACTAGGGAGTTGGACTAGCGGAATCATTCGAGCGTCGGACGAGATGCCTTGCTGTATCTGTTCCCGTTCTTTGCATTCTGAGTTCAATTCCCGTTGTGACATACTTCGTTAGTAGACTTAATCCATTGACCGGTTTAACACCATCACCTGGCTCTTGCGTGCCTTTAGCGGAATTCACTCTGGTGCAAGGATTCGGGCCAGGTCTCCGATCTGCGGATACCTTCCTCCCACCAGTCTCGGAATCCTCGAAAAAAATTGATGGGCACTACCCTTCCGGTCGACTAAGCGATAACAAAAATTGTTTACATGCTAGTTATTAACAAGATTATATGTAACGAAGTGTAGTTTTGAGAAGGGAAATATATTATGGAGATGCAAACAGAATTGGGTGGATTTCTTTTCTACGTTTTAGCTTTGACGGAACGTGCAATTTCATTTGCATCATAAGAAAAGAATGAATATTCCAACTTCTCATTTTATCTCCATGATATTATCAAGTATTTACATCTATAAAGTAAAATTCACATTTTTTTTTTGGCGATTCCCTCAATTTCTATACTTTAGACTTGTATTATATTATCGTAAAATACAGTACTACTATGCATCATTTCTTTTTTCTGCGTCATCCTAGATAATTAGGTAGAGTAGCCGTTGGAAAATTGTGAGAGAAAAATAACTTTCTAGTTGATTATGAAACCTAACCTGCCTGGCTTTTTAAGTAATCATCAATTGTCAATTGTTCTTAAACTAATTATTCTCCATAGTTCGCTTCAGAAAATACTTATTTTATATATTTATTTTTAGTATGCCGTTGATGAGCAGTCAACCCATTTTTTTTATATGGAGATATGTATTTTTGTTTTCATTTTTTTTTCCTCACTATATTAAACCTTGTATATTTTCTCCCTGTGTCTTGATTGCTATCATATAGCATCTTGTGTATTCCTAATTTTCCATGTTCCCCGTGTCTCCGTTGTAATTTCTAAGTCTTCTGAATATTTGTGTTGATGTTATGTATTTTTTCTAATGCATTTCCCTTTTCAGGCAAATGTTTATTCTAGTCTACTTCAATTTTCTTTTTCATACTTTTATCTATTATTTTTTCCTGTAAGTGTTACTTCTGACAAAAGCATATTGTGACGTTATAAAAGTGTAATGTGACGATATCAAAGAAAAACAAAAGTCTCCCCACCCAAAATCTTTCATTCACATTCTCAAAACATTATCGTGTGTTTCTTTTGCTTTTGAATTTTCTTTTTATCATTAATTCTGATTCTATCTGAAGTATTATATCCTATTACATTGTTTCTTGTGGAATTAGTTTTTGTTGAAGATGTTTTAAAATCTAGAAAGACTATCATCTTTCAGTAGCGTCCGTTTTACTTTTAGTAAATGGAAGTAGTGATATGAAACTAGTTTCATGAAAAAAATTATAGAAATTTAAGAAAGAGATAAAATGTTTATAATATGGATTTGGAATTATTTAATACGAAGAAAAATTCAGTGGAACTTTCTATTTCCAAATTGAGAAAGCCTAGATAAACGTGCATAAACATGCGTCTTTAAATACAAGCATCTGACTAATTTTCATTAGTACTTATTCATTTTAAACACTGGTGAAATAGAGGTAAATATCAAACTGCTGAATTATTCGAAATCGTTAGTATACATCAATAGGTGATTAACAATACAAGATTAGTAGGTGTCACACTCACATTTTCCAAAAGATTTAGCGACATAACATAAGTTAAATAGCTATTTCTGTGAACCAAAACCGACTGTAGACTCGACTGACAGGGAAGTATTTTCATCACTAGCATTCAGATTTTAGAAGGCAACTACAAAGTAACAAATCCGATTTCAAAAAATATTTCCACTTAAAGACTTAGATAAACAGAGTTAGGTATTAGGTTAAGGGAGCACATAAAATATTAGCAGAACGGTTCAAAGACCCAGATAAGGAGCAGATATGTTGTCAGATCTAAACATTAACGGCATTTTGAATTGTGCTATAATTGTACAGTTATATAAAGGTTGTGGCGTGGCAGAAAATGTAGAACACCGGGTTCAATGATTTACAGTATTGAGTTTTGTCGCTCTACGTTCTGAGTGTCACTATGGTCTTTAATCCAACCAGAGATAAACTATTAAATACCAGAATTATACTGGTGTCAATGTGATCAACTATATCTCGTCTGTACAACATTGATGGCTTTTGTGATAATGTAAGAAAATATTATTCAGATATATTCTATCAAGAAGAATTTTGTACTGTGATTTTAACAATACTGATACTTATTATATCGATATTTAAGAGAGGAAAGACAGACAGACACTCTAATTGTACGTTACTATATACCGTTCGGCATTTAGTCCGATTCCCTATATCGATTCCCTATCATTCACGAGCTGAAAAATATTGATGTGAAGGAATCGACTGAGTTGCGGAAAAAGAGAGCATAAGATTAAATGTCATACAATATTTTGTTCATCGTTCTGAGTTCAAAATCCCGCTGCTGTGAACTTTGCAAGGCATATAGTGGATCGATTCATTCGACTATAATAACCCTCTCCAACAAACTTGTGGCTTTATGCTAATCTAAGAACTCACTTATTGTTTAAATATTGAAAAGTTAAACGATTTAAAGTTGCAGGAAAATATCCAGTAATTTAAATCTGAGATTCGATTTCGATTCCTATTCACTTCCATTGACGAAAGGCATCCCGTATCATTCTCGTTGAAATTTAATAAAGCTGTTTCCCGACGAATATATATCTTCGATCACGAAAGGTTAAGCAATTAACTATTTATCTCATGTGTATGAGAGATAGATGTATATTCTAAGTTTAAATTTCACTGAGGAAAAACATTTATTTTACCTCTCCAGTTTGATGAAACGGATACTGATTTAATGTAGGAATTTACACAATCAGCTACACTCAACCCGTTAATAATTGTTCATGTACGTTAGTAAGAACTCACTCTTCTGGAACAGAAAAAAAATAGCATTTCTAAAACAGTATATCATGATATTTCCACATTACTACAAGTTTCTCAAATTATGTATTTATTTCTGTAGAGACGATTTTGCCTTGTGGTTGTGGTAGAAATGTCCTGAAACAAAGTGTCAGCGCTTCTAGTATGTCCAAGATACGTAAAAGGTATTACGATCAATAAACTTAAGGATCAACATTTATATTTATATAAAAAGGAAGTGATAATCACCGAAAATATTTCTCTGTGATAATTTTAATGGGTTCCATAGTTATGCTGTAAAATATCTAGCGTGGTGTAAACACGTCATGGCAGTGAAAGAACAATATATATTTTTTAAGGAGTCGGAGACACAAATTTAAAAAAAGATGTCGATAACTTTATTCTGAGTATAACGTCTACGAATACTCATTAATGGATCTACGACAAAATAGTCAACGGTAACTTCTCAATAGTTTTATACATTTTATTGATCGATTTATCCTAAGGTTACTTAAGGTCATTGAGATATTTGTTCAGTTATTTCTGGAATTTTCTTGGCAGAGTCTATAAATTTCTTGGTTGATGATTAAATCATTTAGCTACAATCTAGATAGTTTGTTTTCTGAAATGCTCACCGATCTCTCTAAAAAGCACATTTGATATTATTTATCTGTTGATCTGATAGAGATAAGTTGTATCAGATCAAATTAGCCGTACATAGAATTTACAGAATATAAGCAAATACTCCCTGCTCACTCGAATTAGTTAGTTGCCAGTTTAATGAAACCCATCAACGTTCAAAATTGCCAGCAATTGAAAACTTTCATATCAATTTCTTTTCCCCGATCGATACCACAAACGGTTCTTTTTTTTATAATTACATAGTTATTTCTTCTGAAACACAATTAATTCCCCTAAGATATTAAAATAAGATATCTTTAAAACTTCCTCTGAAAAAATTGAATAAAAAGATTTATAAATAAATCTGCATGTTACATTGGTGCGAGGAAATAATCACAGTATTTAGAAATCTATTTAATAATACAAAAATGCATTTAGATAAATCTTACTACAAGCCCAAAACACATTTAAAGTTGAAGAAAACAACGAGTAATAAGCGAATCAAAACGTTGATACAAACCTATTGAAATTCCTGACTTTGGTGACATGATAAATTGCGTTTCTTCTAATTGAGATGGCAATGCAAAGTAAATGTGATATTTTAGGCAAAATATATAGGGAATAAAATAATACATTACTTCTAACATGAATACCCATATACTGCGAATGCATTATATTACTGATCACCCAAGACGGATACTCATGGGAAATGAATAAATACCGTTTAGTTTTTAACTCGATTCCCAACCAATTCTGTTAACTAAATATCCATGAAAATCACATCCTATCGTCTCAAAAAAAAACGGATGGCACAGTGACCGATGTAGTTTCTGATATACAAAAAAACAAAAACCAAGACAGAGAGAGGATGATCGCCGCTGGAATGCCTTCCATCGTAGATCTGCGTGACCAAAACTGATCTGGGTCTAAGCAATAGCAACCACAACTTGCTACCGTTCATGAGGTGGAAAAAGATTGGAAGCAAAATGGCGTTTCCCTGTTGCACGTATGTCACCAGTTAACGACTTATTTATGCGAAAGAATCAATTGAATTGTAATGGGATTCATGGTTTTTACAGAACAGTTACACATAGTAGTAGATAGAAAGAAAACAAGTGGTGCAAGAAGCAATACACCATACTGGTTTCAATGTTATTTTATAGGATTCTAGAAACTGAGTATAGTATAGTAGTTTCAGTATTATTGAAGAAGGAACTTCGAGTATTTTAAAGAGTAAATATTTGTTCCATGCTAAAATAGGTCTGATATGAAGGATTATAGTTATATTGAAGTTAAGACAGTTTCAACAGTTATCCTAATTTAAACGTTCATCCTCTGCACAGATTTCCTATAATATATGCCCTAGAAGTAAGATAGACTATCGTGAGTGAGATTTGTTGTTGTTGTTATTGTTGTTGTTGTTGTTGTTGTCCAGGTCAGCCCTGATTGAACTGACCTATCATCAATGGTGTTCAAGCCGTGACCATCCGAATTTTATTCAGACATAGTGTATCGAGATTTACATTACCCTTGATACACATGCGTGTCTCCTTCCCCTTTTAAAGACAGTACTGCGTGATTTGAAAGAGATTTGGCTACTATTTTTAGCAGGTCGAGCGACCGTCTAGAAGCTCTTTCTTTCGCTCGTGTTTAGTAAGTTGATTCCGGTCTGCTGAGCTGTAAAAGAGGGAGTGGTCGGATGTACCAAACTGAAAGTTTAAAGATCTCTACAGAAGAAAACATTACAGTGGAAAGTTAACGAGGTCTTCTTGAACACAATATTAGATTTAACTATTCTAGGCTAATACATTGAGGTTTCAGGAGAGAATCTGGATCTTCATTTGGGGAATAAGTTACCTTCTCCACGGTAAATTAGCATTAAATGTTATCTGCTTAATATCGAGCCTAGGAGGGAGCATATAGGCAGTCGCTCAATTTTCTAGAAATAGAAGTCAAATCTCCATCAAATAACACTCTGCCGTTTTAAATAAAGGTCAACACGCTGGAAAAAAATGTAGTCCCTGATATACAAAAAAAAGATGTGATAGTTTAGGGGTTATAACGAAGTCGAAGGTCGATCGGCTATTGTCCCCTAGTTCAATAGCCGACGTAAACAATGGTTTTGTTGAACAGCGGAGAGAGAGAGAGAAAGCGTAAGAAATGTCGCCGTCGATAGAGTAAGACTTGTAGAGACGACGACAAGAGAGAGATAGCGTAATTGCTAAAGGCCAAAGGAACAGTATAAAAGAATAACGTCTAGCGATAGAAAGAGTAAGAGATGCGTGGATGCGAGAAACAATAAAGAAA
>JAOPJM010164203.1:0-13184 GCA_027124095.1 Muusoctopus leioderma
AAATTCAAGGTAATTTTTCATTAGGCGGGCCATTCAGAAAGCACCGCGGGCCGCAGTTTGCCCATGACTGTTCTAGACCAAGGTAAATGACGTCTCTTACTTTCTTTTTTCTGTCGAACATTGCCGTACACAGATTGAGTAGACTGTATAAATGCATGTGGCTTGGGGTTCGGTTAGAAGCAAGATCACTTATTTAACGAACTCAGGTTACTAGACATAGATGTGGTAACCATCAGCGAAGCCCAGTATTTTCGCGATGAGCACCCATTTCGACGATTATGAGGTATACGCAGCTTGTGGTTAGCCAGGATCGCGAGGTGGTGTAGCAGTGTTGTTTTGGAAAGGCTTGGATCTCGAGGTACGAACGATATTCTCGGATCCAGACGGTAAGTCAGTGGTGTAGGAAGTGATCAGCAGCGAAGGCAGTGCCTTCAGACGAGTGGCCGCCTATACCTCGACCGGGGCAGGGTGGCTGGATTTCTTCAAGTGTCAAGAAGCGTTCTGGGAAATGTCCCACTCTTTATTAGTAATGGGAGACTAAAATGGCATTTTAGACGCATGCTGGGATTGTGTAGCGTTAGCCGTAGGAGATGGATGTAAAGCCCTCGCAAAACTGTTCAGACAGTTCCAACTGTCTGAGAAGTATCAACTGGATTTCCTGAATGCACCAGTGTGGACATGGAGTAATTTTCATTAGATCATCCAGAGGGTATGCAGATAGGGTATTTGTTAGGCCAGGGTATAGAAAGTGTAGAGTGTCCATAATTTCAAACGGTCATAAATTGCCGTTCACAAATTTATACAGGTCACACGTTTATGATCAACACGGTCAACTTAGAACGCATAAACAGGAACACGGTTACTGGAACCTGAGCGCTTCGTTCCCGGTGTGCAAAGCCTAAAGCGACCGCATTAGCCATTTAATTAGGCGGCAGTTGTCGGGTGTGATCATCAACAACCGATGGCGGGGTGCTCTGAAGAAGGTGATTAGAGAAGACTCGATAAGATTTACCAATGAAGTAGTGATAGATAGGTTAAAGGAGAGAGTTACTGCGCAAATTAGAATAGGTGATTAGAAAATACATCGCGACTGACGTGCTAGTGGCGAGAATGACTCTCGACAAATTCTTCAACGCGAAACACGAAGGTTGCGTTGTGAGAGCTAAGCCGCCTGCTCTAAGACACGAAGGAACGAAAGCCATTAGATGGGACCTGGTGGCAGAGGCGCGGCGTGGCAGTAAATCCATAATTTGGTCTTTAACGGACCGGGGTGGGTGTGTGCTACTCGATTCCAAGCAGATGTGGGCGGCTTTCCAGCTACACTTTGCTCAAGTGTTTGGGGTGTGAAACCCAATGAGAAACTAACTTACATTAACACATGATTATGTCAGCCGCCCATAGTGTTTAAGAACTTAGTTAAGTGCATTAATACCAAGCCTCTCCACAAATAGAGAGGTTTTCAATAAAGCAGTCCCCAATTACAATTATGCACTAAAGGCCAGTGTGTTCAAAGATTAAGTAACTTATGTACCTACAACATGACTACAGACTCAATAACCCCCCAAAAAGAGAAGACGGTGTAACGTCATTTGGTTCGACCCTCCATTCCCTTTAAATGTAAAGTCCAATGTAGGAAAATCTTTCTTAGTTTAGTAGGTAAGCATTCCCTCCAGCCACCCATATAGAAGTTTATTCAATAGGCACACCCATAAGGTATCTTACAGCTGCATCCCAACATGAAAAACCATTTTATCGAGCAGAACTTCAACCTCTGCAATAAAAGACTGTTCTTGCAGAAACACCAACGACTGCCCACCAAAGCTGTCATATACCAAGTCGAACATTCAACACTCCATCCAAGGCAACACCACAAAACGGTACATAGGGTTGACCGTGAGAAAATTTAAGATGCACTATAACAACCACCTGTCCAGTTTCAGGAACGCCGAAGGGCGACACACAACCAAGCTCTCCAGCTACGTCTGGAGCCTGAAAGAACCTGGATCGGATTTCAGCTTGAATGGAAGAGACTAAAAATATAGGCCGTACAGAATTGGTAGCAAAAACTGCATATTGTGTGTCGGTAAAAAGAGGCTAATCTTAAAACACTCTAGGCAATCAGATATCTACCTGAACTCTAAATTCAAGATACTCGGACGATGCAAACACGAGCGCAAGCACATCCTGAAATACTAATGGGAGCCGCCCTGAAAGTAGATAAAAAACTGAAAATCACGCCAGGATACCTGCGCTTATAGATTCGATAACGTCAACCCAGTGCACATAAACTTTATGCTCTATATTTTGAATATTTCCCGCGTTCCATCCACCATGCACTGCAATGCATAAACGCAAATACATAAATACACCCTCTCAAACACCAACATACATATAACTGCTCAACCACACAACTATCAACTCATTTCCATGTGAATTTGACCATATTTACATAAAGCAGTAAACCTAGGGAGATACATTTTAGGTAATATACTCTTACCCACAAACAGCCAGCATGCTCCAAAAACGCTCATTAACTTCCACCTCCCGCACGTGTGGAGGGAGACTCGCACATTTTCTTAATTCTGATGCCTGAAGAGTGTGGTTACGTAATATGACGTAATCACACGAAACAACTTGTACATTTTGTAGCACATATGGCTGTAAAGAGCAGCTACTGGTAAACTGGTAAGTGACTGCAAAACGAGGAAAACAAACCTTACCATTGTTTGAATTGATTGCCGAAAAACATTAGATAGTATGCCACAGTCTTTGATACTGCAGACACGCTAATATATACACAGCGTCAATGCTAACAAAGTACATGAACAATGCCATGTCGAAATGGTAAGCAACAATATCACTGCAAGGCAAAGAGAAGATAATTAAAACCAGTCCTATACCCATAAGAAGAGGAATCTTCCATGGAGATTCCTTAACACCTCAACACTTTTGCCTAATGTTTACTCTATTAAGAAATCTACTGAATGAAAACACCAGTGGTTATAGGTGCTATGGACAAAGTATAAACCATCGTCTCTATATAGGTTTTTAAATATTTACAAGGGACAATACCCAGTTGGAAAACCTACGAAAAACTGTCCATAAATATAGCAAAGACATAAAAACGAGCATGGGAAATTTTGTTTTACTGCTTAGCCTGGAGAGAAGGCAGTGCCCATTACCCTTTTTTCAGGTCCTCCGAGACTGGTGGAAGGGAGTGTGAAAGGTATCCTTAGACCGGTGACCTGGCCCGAATGCTTGCAACAGAGTGGACTCTGCTAATGTTACCTAAGGTAACAGGTGGCGGTGTTAAACTGTGTAACGTATTAAGTTTACCAACCAAGTAGGCCACGGAGGAAATTGAATTCAGAGTGCAAAGAGCCTGAATATAAATTGCGAAGCATCTCGTCCGACGCTGTAATGATTCCACCAGTCCACCACTCTATACTGATACTTTATTTGTCTACCCCGAAAGGATAAAAAGTGGGATTGAACTCAGAGCGCAGTGAGCCGGTGTAAAGACTTCAAGCTACCCCCATTTCAAGTTACCCCTCCCCCCAGTAATCTGAAATCACTTTCATATTACCTCCGGGGGTTGCATGAACCTGATTTCAAATTACCCCTGTACTGTTCATATTACCTCCCTCTCTGATTTAGCAAAAATAATAAATTCTAATGCTTACAATTCATGGTACGTTTATTGCATAAAATACATGAAACATATAAGATTGTAAGCCAGTCTTAAAATGTGAAGAAAAAAATGTCGCAAAAATGTTGGATTTTTTAACCTCCTTCAAAACATTTTTATTATACCTTTTTAAAAAAAGTACGGTCTTCGGAATTATGTTTTGAACATCGGAGATTCAGAATCTGCAAAACAATTTAATAATTTGAAATTGATTTCATCCTACCGCCCGGTAATCTGAACACGATGTAAAGTTACCGGGAGGTAAGGTGAAGCGGGGGTAATCTGAAATCGGTACACCGGAACGAATACTGCAAGGCATTCTCTCCAACGCGCTAACGACTCTGCCAATTCGCCGCCTAAATTAGACAAATATGCCAAAGCTACTATAAGAAGAGGCAAATTAACTAAAACTGATAACGTTAAATTAGATACTGACACTGAAATCAGATAATAAGACCAGAACCACTCACATAAATATTTAGGTGTAGATGAAATTGATACGATACAGCACAGAGAAATAAATGAGAAAATTAGAAAAGTGTACAATAGAAAAGTCAGATTAATATTAAAAACTTAACACAATGCTAAAAATAAGATAATAGGTATAAATACACTAGCCATCCAACATAATAAACTCGAAGTTAAATAAATTGAAGAGCTTAGACGGGAAAAAATCAAGAAACTACTAACAGTGTTCCGAATCCACTGCCCTAAAGTTCCGCACGCAGGGAAGACGGGAAATGGTATAAATAGAAAACTACTCTAAAATAACAACAGTGGAAGTAGAAAACTACTTAGAATCAAGCAGATGGTAAATGATTAGGGTAATAAGGAAACATGAAAGAAATACGTTTCTCTATATATAAGGAAGCAATGAAGTACAAACTGGAAACTTACTACACCGAAGAAAAATATTTATATAACGAAAAAGGAACATAAAAGTTTAAAAGAAACAAAAGACAAAATCAAAACGGAATTTCGAAATATACTGAAGAAAAATGGAGAGAAAAACCACTCCATGGCCAATAACCTGCAAGACTCGACAGAGAAAAAGTAAGCTAGAGTGAAAGCCAACGATAGCTCAAAAACTGTGGGCTAAAAGCAAAACATAAAATCTGAATTTTAACTGTACAGGACCAATGCCTAGCCACAAGTAATTACAAAACTAAAATAATGAAAAATATACTAACATCAAGTGCAGACTATGCAACCAGTACAACGAGACATTTGATCACATCATTTCTGGCTGTCCAGTCTTTGTCAAGTTCAAGTACATTTACAGACATGATCGAGTCGGCAGCTATGTCCACCGACGCATCGACCTGAAAACGGAAAAACATATAAGAAGTGGTATAATTATGTACCAAACATGGTACATGATAACAACTTGGCCACAATCATCTGGGACATACCTATCCAAACTGATAAGAAGATAAAGGAAAACCAACCAGATATCAAGGACTGAAACGAAAATAATAATATCTGTACTTTGATAGACATTTCGATCCTTTCTGGCCAAAATATTGTCCAAAAGGAGGTAAAGAAACGGTTAAAGTACATAGATTTCGAAATTGAAATAAACAGGATGTGGAGCATGACAATAAAAATCAATACCAACAATAATAAGGGCAATAAGCATAATAAAAGAAAATATGAACAAGCATACCACGGCTCACAACATTGCACATAGTCCAAAGAATAGCCCTTTGGTGTGGAATTACATAGGCAAATAATAATGTCCCCCATCTTTCGCACTTGTTGTGACAATAAAAGAAATCATTATTAAAATAATAATAATAATAATAATATCGTTCCCTGTAAATCATATGTATTTCACAATCGCTCCAACTTGGCGATATAAAATAATAAATATTTCAAATATTTTATTAAACATACATTTTAATAAGATTGACAATGCATACCAGAAAGAATTACGATTTTCTTCTCGGGATACATCAGTACAAACAAATAACACAGCTTCGAAATACAGCGACTAGAAAGAAAGAAATCTGAACGGTTTCGAAGGCCCTAATAAATACTTCCACATCATGTTGTACTAGTAAGAAATATATCAAGATTCCACTTGTACAGAACAACGAATAGCTGATCTGGAGGAAATCAAATATTCAGCCACGTGGGTAGAAAGCAGTAAACCAAGTAGCAATAAAGAACACTGATTAACGATACTGGAAGTCGAAGCTGTTAAATTTGAGTGCCTCAATTTATTTAGTGATGCTGTGGATAGAGGAAATAATGATGCAAATAATAATGATTTCTTACATTACACACATTTCACGGGAGTGTGGAAACAGTCGCTTGAATCGACCTCAGTATTTAACTTCATAAGGATGTAAGGTAAATCGAACTTAGTGGGTTCTGAATTTAGAATGTATGTAACTAAATACTGCGAAGCATTTTGTCCCGTGCTCTAGTAATTCTGCCATCCACTACCCTTTTAATAAGGAATTTTAACATAGGCACAATGCCACACATTTGGGGGGAGGATATAGTACTCCAGTACTTAACTGGTAATTTATTTTATCGATATTAGATATTACTGGTGCAGATCATATAGTATGGGGATATGATATTTCAATAATATTGGGGAATACAACTTGTGTAGCTACTACAAGACTAGAGCCTCATCATCTTAACAGGAAGTTTATGTTGCATACGATGAACAGACACTGTGTAACACAAACCGATTAGGAAATTATCTATAATAGGCTAAAATAACTCATATGAGTAACAGATAATCTTTTAGAAAGCCTGCTCTTATCAATTATCGTAGCTTAAGAGAGGTTATAAACAATGTAGAGAGAGAAATTCGACATCACAACATATCATATCTATTAATATAAGTCAGTTGAATTCCTTTGTCTATGCTTGTATTCAATTGAAAGTGGGGAGTTAAATAAACAACGCATTATTAATACAGAAACTAGGCACCGCCAACATACAATAGAACAGTGGTTCTCAAACTTATTTTGTCACGGACCCCTTATACAATTTTCCAAAAATCGCGGAACCCAGACCTATATTTTACAGATAAACCTCGCCACCCTAATTTGAATAAGACATTAAATGAAGCAAAAATTGTTTTAGAGAGAGAATTTATTTGAAAATCGTGAATACTATTTTTTTATAAAATAAAATTTTATTAAATTTTATTAAAAGACACCTTATCTCTCGGAACCCCAGAATTTTTTTGCGGAATACACTATGATAAACGTTGCAATAGAAGACTGGAAGGTTACTTTAAAACATAGAGTAGACATTTTATGTAGCGAAACCAGTAAGATAAGTCAGATGAGACTAGCTAACACTTCCAGAACAATTAAGAATGTATCCCTAATGATATGTAATGACTAATAAACAAACATAATTGCAAGCATTCAATTCCTTAAAACAAAAAATATTCACCTTAAATAATTGATTAAAATGATATATTACTAGGGTATATATGCTTGGTACAGAGCCATTCTTCTGGCTGCAGTTCAAAAAACCCTCGAAACATATGTATGGTTTAAAAGGCAACACGTCTCAGTACTCAAATAGGATTGGATCTCACTCTTATTATCTGGAAACCCAATGTGTTTATCTACATAAATGTGTGCTACACTTTTACTTCTTTCAGCCATTCGGCTGTATCCTTATTGGGGCACCGACATATCCAGTATATTATATTTGTTTTGTTTTGTTTGTTTTTTTAATATTGTGTTCCATTTCTTCAGCGAAGGAATTCACATTCCTTTCCTCGTTGGAGTGACTTGGAATGACGTGAATTCCATGGACATCAGTTATATTCTAAAAAGCACCAAGTTAAAAGAAAATTATCAAACATACTAAAATCAACAAACATTAATATCGAAACCAGAAAAAGATTATTAAAGTGTCGTGTATGGTCCACTATGGGGCTGAAACATAGACGTTAACAAAAGTATAATCAAATAGATTAGAAACCTTTGAGATGTGGGCATATAGAAGACTTTTGAGAATATCATGGACAGGATACGAAATTAATGATGAAGCACTGAGAATTGCAAACACTAAGAAAATTTTATAAGACACCATCAAAGTGAGAAAACGGAAATATTTTGGGCACTTAGTTAGAAAAAATGGATTACTGAGACTGTTAACAGAAAGCAAAATAAATAGAAAAAGATGAAGGGGAGAACCGAGAATTACGTGGATGGATAGTATCAAGAATTTGACAGATGCAAAAAATAATGAATGTATAAGGACAACAAGGCGGTTGATTGGCAGAGTCGTTAGGGCGTCGGATAGAATGCGTTGCGATATTTTTCCGGCTGTCTGCGTTCTGAGTTCAAATTCTGCCGAGGTCCACTTTGCATTTCATCCTTTCGGGGTCGATAAATAAAGTACCAGCCTAGTGCTATTTCATCCTTCTCACCCTCCAGCTGTCACATCCTGGATGTTCCGCTTGGTCAAGCGTGAGAGGGCTGAGAGGGTGTCTATGTCTGCTCGCTAAAAACATTAGCGAAAGCATGGTAGATTCTACCAAGTCATCCTCGATTGCGATTGACGACAGTAGTACAAGGACAGCACAAGAAAGACCGAGATAGTGATCCACGGTACTCAACCTGCTGAGAGTAGACGATCCCTGATGATGGACGGCAGTTGTATAAGGACGACACAAGAAAGACCGAGATAGCGATCCGTGGTATTCAACTTCCTCAGAGTGGACGATGTCGTCATATTTACGAGATTTATCAACATTCATATCAACAATGAAGTACAAAAAGCCATATCTTAATACTTTGTTCTACCAAAGGCCATTTTCTACAGAATTAGAAATTACAGAAATAGCCATGTAATATAAGGCTTACCTTATATTACATTTCAAATTATCCACAGACCGCTGTGTAGTGCATTATTAATTAAGAAATAGTCAATATTGAACAAAGAGTGGCTCACTGTTGGCTTTTTAATCGCTTTCTTCCAATAAAAGGCGTGTTTTAATTGAATTTAGCTTTCTATGACTTTTTATGACTTTTTATAATTGAGCGATTTACTTCTTTTTATGTATATGCGGTTTATCGAGTTTGACATGGTCTTTATCTCTTAGTCAAGGAGAAAGTGTAATAATTTTGTCCCAAAGGAACTAAATGACGTCCAGATTGTTGGTTAATTTCTGGCAGGCGATTATCATTGGATAAAAAAGAGAACTATATAAATACCTAATTTTGCAGTTACAAATAGCTCTCTAGGAAAATGTGCGTTAGTACCATAATGTAAGAGCTTTAACAAGTAGTTTAGAATTGCTGTAGAATTGATCTATTCAGAGACATCTGACAATAGCGATAAGAAATGGAAAGGACGTCAGGAAACTTAAGGCTGTTTAATGAAATGATCTGTCTAGAAATGTAGATGAGTTGTAACAGGAATATAATGGGTATTGGATTCTATAAACCACGTCTTTTGTTTTCTATTTTCAAGGCTGATAAGCTGGAAAAAACATACCATATTTTATTGCACTATTACAAGAAAACAGTTATCTTATAGAGGGAATTTAAACTAAAAAAGTAGTCGAATAGTCATTTATAAATTATCAAGTCAAAAAGGATATATTTAAGCTATGTTTACATGTGTGTATATGTATCTGTCGGCATGTATGTTAAAAGAAATCTATTATTCTAATCAATCAGTATTCTGTCCTAATGGAAAATGTTTCATGTTGTCAAATATATCCATTATTCCAGTTACTAATATAATGATACTTTGATGATTGTTATTAATGGTCGTAGAATCATTGATGTGCTGTATGCAGTAGTATTCTAACGTTTAGTAACTAAATAGTCTAAAATGCCAGCTCGTCTCAAATGATTTTCCTTTGAAAGGTAATATCTATAGAGTAGTTATGTGGATTTGAACCCACAGAATTACGTCGGGTTCACAAATACTGGACATTTGAACCCCGCATCCAGCAGTTAGTTAGCTGTGTAATGCTATATCCACTTGGGCATTTCATTTCAATACACAGGAAAAAATGCATTGTGGATTTAAATAGGGTAAATATTCTAAAATATTCTAATCTGTAAGACCCAAATGCATTACATTGTGATTTCTGCGAAGAAACATAAATCTAAACTTCATGAATAAACCATATGAATTCATATGAATGCACTTATATATTCCAATACACTCTTTGATTCTTTCTATATCGCTGGCACAAAATACATTCTCTCTCTAGGCACAGGTATAAAAAATGTACATATATACTGCTCGTATTCGTGCATGTACATATTATACATATTACATACTGCTTATTTGTGTCTGTGTGTACGCGTATTTGTGCGTGTGTGTGCATAAATGCGCATATACACATTAACAAACATTTTGCATATATTTCGCACTGAAATATTTATAGATACAGAACGTTTATGCATGAATATGTACACACACACACACACGCACACACACACACATACACACATACACACACACACACACACATACACACACATACACACACATACACGCACGCACGAGCGCACACACGCACGCTCGCACACATACACACATTATATATATTTTTGTCACACTTTTATACACACTTTTGTCGCTGCTGGCCAACAAAGATCAGAATGTCCATTTTCCCCAGCATGAGAAATATATTTTGTAAAAAGAAATATTTAATTTCTCGAAAATTGTCTCCCTTTGCTATTCAAGGAATCAGATGCATTTAAGCAATTGTTTTCTTGTCTCTAGCTTGGAGTTAATTTTCGATAAGTCTAATATTTAATCTGTATACTGTTCCTTGGCTTTATTATACTAATTAAAATGTGAACAATACCTGTGACTGACACAGCAGACCATCTATTCATATTGCAATTGGTGAACAATAGTGTTGTTGGTTACAGGTTTCCAGTGGGCTAATCACTGGTTCACTGCATTTCTGACAGCAGGAGTGACAAGGGAGTGTGTGTTACTTGGTGCAGCACAAATATTGCAAAGGTTTCTGCTAAAAAAAAGCACATTTTTTCGTTTTTCTTGCTATTGTTTACATTCTGGTGTTTACTTTGCTGATATACATTGGTGAAAAATACATAGACACAGATACATGGCGACCGTAGTGGGCAGTTTGATATTCGGACGTATGTAATTACCACTTATATGAAGGCAATATACCATTTTATGGAAAAGTTGAGCTACATACTACAGGTAAGATTAGATACGAATACTTCTACATAAGCATCTAAAATAGTACATAAACTGTCACATGCATACATAAACAAATAAGCCAAACAACACTTGAGACACAATCTCCATGTGTTGCATGGTAAATAAGTATGTATACACAGATACAATTGTAGAATTAAAATAATCTTAAAGAAAAGAAATCTGAAGCTGTGAATAACAGTTACTTGCGACTAAAATTTGTTGGAACTTCTGAAGAACATCATAGTTTATATTTAATTCAAAATACACGAACAGTAAATGGACAAAATCATTATGGCTAAAAGTATGTCTCCTTTGTCCCAGTTGGGGCTATACATCACAGTATACAGTGGAATTACGACCTTAAACAGTTATATATAAGGCATATGTAGAATTTGAGCCTGATTTTATGCAAAGACTGAAGCATCTTTTGAATATCGAATACTCAGAACTAGACTTACGCCCAAATGTAAACTGATTCATATAACTGAATCTTCCGAATCACCACAGGCTAACTATCTTGCTGTAAACAAAACACTGCAATAAGAATAACTTCAATGCCAACAAGATGTAGAGTAAAGCAGTAGTAACCCTGAAGCTAGTAGCAGCCTACTACAGATGAGTTCTCGCATGGTCAATGACAAATAATCTGAAATTCAAACCTTGGCTGAACGAACAGATGTGATTTGGGATAATATATTGCAGCATATATGAAAACATAAGAAAAGAGCCTTCCCAACTAGAACTGGATGTCGTAAATGAAATAGAAGGTATTTACCTTAAAGGTAAAGTCAAGGGGCATAAAAACAACATACGAGACACTAAATCTCCTGATGCATGTGTCAGCAATCACATTGTGTAGCTTCGGTTCCTTGTGATGAGTTAGCAATCAAGATACAAGCAAAAATCATAGTCAGGGTGGGCCCATAACTTGAAAATTAAAATTTTCTTTCTGAAAAGAAATAGTTTACAGATTCTTGTTATGAAATGCAACACAGACAATACATTCACAAATCATCAGAAACTTATAAAACAGAGATTATAAAATCAGTTTGGACACAAGCTGAAACAAGAACTTGTAGCCATAGCTGAAAAACTAAAATATAAATCTGCATATTATAAATGCCAAATGCGGAATAGACTGTCAGAGATCCCAAATCAGTCTATTGTAGCTTCAACGTAAACAACTCAGTTTCTGTAAAAGTTACCCCATCAGAAGAACAAGTCGAAAACTACTAGAAGTTTATATGGGGAAGAAATGATATGCACACTGTATGGATGGGAAGAACTAGAACAGAGCTACTGCAAGCATATTGAACAAAAATAATGGTACAGTATTGGAATCAATCTTAATGAAAATGACAAACAGAAAATCTCCTGGCTCAGATCTTATAACAGGATATTGGGTCAAGAATCTCCCCTCTTATCACCAAAATTTGATAACACTGTATGAAAGAGCACGAGAAACGTAGTGGACATGCCCAAATGGCTGTCAACAGCCATTACTCTACTCATTCCCCAAAATAATCAAACCATCTAAGCTAAAAATTAATGTCCGATAGCCTGCCAGAGCATCATGTATAAGATATACAGTGGGTACCTCAATCTGTTCTAACAGGATCATTGTGCCACTGACAATATTATAACACCTGAGCAAGCTGGGGGATATCGGGAGGAAATGTGGGGCTGTATAGTGCAGCTACTACAACATGATATAGGAAGAAACAGTAAAGAACTGCAGGAACTTGGATGTATCGTGACCGGATTACCAGAAAGACTTCGATAGTATACCACATGGGTGAATTATCAAAGCAAACATTTAAAACACACAGGTATCACACTTGGTGAACAGAAAGAAACAACAGCAATAGTGTATAAACATTACATTAGATCTGTCATGGGTTATGCCAGCACTACAGGTCACCAATCTTTGCATTTCAAACCACAATAAACTACCCCCCCCCCCCAAACAAAGAAAAATGTGACTACACAATTGTAGGTTATACACAGACCACACTCATTAACCAACTACAAGGAAACAAAAATACTAAAATTGAAAGACTGCTTTGACATGCAAACTTCACTCCTTACAGTCCCTGCTACTACATGAACTCCTTCCACCCCAACACCCTGACACATACAGAACACTACTACAGCAGCATCCTAAAAAAACCCACTATCCCTCCCACTGAGCCCAGACAAACATAAAAAAAACACATACACACAGAATATCTATCCTATCTATCTTTTCACAGCCCACTTGCTCCCGTGAGGGGTCGTGGGGGCAGAGTCCTTAGGCACGCCTTCCAGCGGA
>JAOPJM010164303.1:0-13182 GCA_027124095.1 Muusoctopus leioderma
CACACACACACACACACACACACACACACACACACACACACACACACACACACACACACACACACACACACAATATTCTATATTCGTTTGTATTTGTTTTACTACAAAAGGTTAAGAACGCTCGTTACGAGTTTAGAACAAAATTGTGTAGAGTCAGATGATGTATGTGTCTGTGTGCAAGTAAATATAATTTATACATTCTTCTGATGGATCCTCTGTCGGTTCTGACGATGAATATTCATATGTTCGATCAATTGAATATCCGACTCGGTAATTAACGTGTAAGTGGCTGAGTATTCCACAGACGCGTGTATCGTTAACCTAATTCCCATGCCGAATCAGCGTGACATAATATGTGAAAAGGCTAGACCTTTGAATTATAGATACAATCCTTCCGACGGAATACCGAAGAAGTACAGTTTCCGTATACCCAATTTCACTCACTCACAAGGCTTGAGTCGACCCGAGGCTATGGTAAAGACTCTTGCTCAAGATACCAAGCAGTGGGATCGAACCCGGGACCTCATGATTGCGAAGAAAACTTCTTAACCACTTAGCCATGCCTGTATTCACATACAGCCATCGAAGACGAGGTTGGTTGTATGAAACGTTTAGGTATTCTATTATTACTAATTCCGAGAGAGGAAGTTGCTTTAACCCTTCCAGGCCCTCCCAGACCGGTGCAGTAGATGTGGGTCATATTTAACTGGAAACTTCTAAATGGTGGGTTGAACATGCAGGGGAGGGGAGTTCCAGATGATTACGGTTCTCAGAAGTGGGAAAGTGTTTAGCACAAAGTTTGAGGGTGAGGCACAAAGGATAACGAGAGAAGAGCTGGGTGCATCGGATGTGTTGTTCCAGTTGGTTGTTGTTTAGCTCCAGATCAGCTCTGATGGAGCATGTCTTTGATCAAAGGTGTTCCAGCCGTGACCATTCCGTATTTCATATATATATATATATATATATATATATATATATATATCACGAACTACATTGTCCAATGTATCCTTCTATATTCAAGACAGTAGGGTGTGATTTGAAGGAGATTTGGTTGCTATTTCTAGCAGGTCGAGTGACAAAATAGAGGTTCCTTCGTTGGCTCCGTCGACAAGAAAGGCTTGTACATCATATCGGATGCAAACAAGAACGAATACCGAAGAAGTAAGCTGCCAGTAAACCGAGTTAGTAAAGCGTATTTGATTTACATTTCAAACAACTTCATGTCTCTAATGCCCTCGAGGAAAGTATAAACGTGACATTTATCTAACTATTTCCTAGTATTTGAGGAGATTTTATTTTGTCAGCTATTAGACTTCCAGCATCGGTACGGGGCAGCCAAGTAGGGCCCTCTGGCAATATACGTAAAAGTACTTCAGTATTATAAATTATCACAAAACTCATTGAATGCGGAAAGCTGTTTTCGACAACTCGCTGTTACACATACATACACAACTCTACCTACAACTTATATCATAGAATTGTATTTTCTATAATACGTTAGTTTTTTTTCTCCAAATACCGACGAACCTCCACCCCTCCGGCAAACACCATAAATGACACACACTCTAATTGGCGCTGACTTCCAGTGATAACATTACTTTTGTTTGAAACTCACACAGCTATATTCTCGGAAAAACCAGTCATATATTTTACTGTCCTTAATTTTTCTATAATGTAGAAACATTATTGGTAACTTGAAAGTTTATATACGTTTGACTTGGTACATTTTATGGAAGTTGGGTAGGAAGGTATGATGTTTATGCCTTATTTATCTGAAATGGCTATAGGGTTAAGAAGTTCGCTTCGCAACCACGGGTTCGATCCCACTGCATGGCACGGTGGGTAAGTGTCTTCTACCATTGTTTATGAGTGGGATTTTGTAGACTTAAACTGTGCGGAAGGCCGTAGTGTATATATATATATATATATATATATATATACATACACTTCTATGGCAAAACCAAGACTCTACCTCCCAGACACTGACGGCACTCCAGTGCAGGACGCAACATCAGCGAGAAAAACGGGTACTCTTCGAACGAATTCTCTTGCACCGAGTTTCAGACGCTCCCTTGTCATTCTCGCCGTCAGAAATTCTGTGAACCACCGATTGGTTCGTTGGAAACATGTAACCAACAACACCGTTGTTCACCAATTGCGATATAACAAAAAGACCTGTAGTGGCTTTGGGAAGTGAATTGGCTTCAAGGTGAAAATATAAACCATTACTGAATTCTACTCTTGCCAGTATTCAAAATTGCTGAAATATTTGACAGAAGTCTGAATCTACAGCCGAATACTCATATCTAAGCTATGGCATTCCGCAATTATCGAAGCTACTTTATTGGTTTCATTAAAAAACAATGTTTCGGTTTTAAATATAAGTAAATTAGCTTGTTCTCTTATCTGCTTACAGCTTATGTGAAACCGTTCATTCG
Organism: Muusoctopus leioderma; assembly: GCA_027124095.1. NCBI lineage: Eukaryota > Metazoa > Mollusca > Cephalopoda > Octopoda > Octopodidae > Muusoctopus > Muusoctopus leioderma. Next base: position 2,439 of record JAOPJM010164303.1, read on the forward strand.
CAATGTGTGCGTTTGTGTGCACGCATGCATGAGGGTTGGTGGGGTGTCTTATTGCGTTTTCAAAATGGCCGATGAATCAGTTTTGACCAATTCAATATATGTCAGATACTAAAAATCAAGAAAAGTGTGCAATTTCGAACTCTTGTGTTAACATATTGTTTTCGTTTATAGCCTATTTAACCCTTGTTCTAAAATATTGTTTTCTTTCATAGCCGATTGGACGGAACTGAGCAAGTGTTCATTGGAGTCATACGATTTTCAATAAAGGAGAATTATCAAGGCCACCGACTGCGAAACGCCTGGGAATTACCCTAACAACTGGTTGTTCATGCTGCTACCATAAGCACGTTATCGGAAGCCTATAATGTTTTCATTAATGTTGCTGCACTTTTTAAAATGAAGTTGTCAGGCGTTCCACAACTGGTTAAATCTACGCGGGGGATGTTCTGTTTTAAATTCTGTGGGTCGAAGTCTTTAGAAAAAAACGTGGGTGGGGAGGGAATTTCAGTGGGTTGCAATTCTGGGAAGAAACGAATAGGAAAAATGTTTAACGCGGAGCTTGCAGAAGAGAGTTACAGTAGGAATTTTAAGAGGAGGGGATGCGAGTGCATTATGTGGGCCGAGGTGGTGGTAGTATGCAACTTGGTAGTTCAGAGGATAAGAAGCTATTGCAATAACTAGAGAAGACACGGAGGAAAACAACAACGCAGCTATGAGCTAGTGTGTTGGTGAATTTGTCTTTGTCAAAAAAGATGCATTCGGATGCAGTCTAAGGTATTTGTGTGAGCAGTACAAAAGTACCGTCCCAGATATGTGAGCAGTACTCCTATGTGGGTCTTACTTGAAATAATTAGAACATCAGCAACTGATCAAAGCTGAAGTAATTTCTCTTCTTGGAGAGAAAGATTAGTCTTTGGAAATGTTATATATGTAATCTTGTAAGAAAAGCACATTTATAGCAACTCTGAGTGTTTTAGTTTGAGTTGTTCGGGCGTAGAGATGTAGTGCAAGACCGTTTCCTTGTGATATGTCTGTGTACCGTTCAATTAATCTAAATTAGCATGTGTTTTTTAACGGTGAGTCAGGAGGGAAGGTAGTACCCATCACCTTTGTTTTATGGCCTCCGAGACTGGTATGTGGGTGGGTGGGTGGGAGACAGGAATGTATCCCCAGGCCGGAGACCTGGCCCGAATGCTTGCAACAGAGTGGAGTCTGCTAAAGGCATCCTAGGTACCAGGTGGTGGCGTTAAACCAGGTGACGGAATAGGTCTACCACCCAAGTGGGCCACGGTGGGACTCAGAACGCAAAGAGCCGAAACAAATACCGCAAGGTATCTCGTCTGACGCTCTAACGATTCCACCAGTCCACCATCCTCGAAAGGATGAAGGGCAAAGTTGATCTCGGTGGGATTTGAACTTAGAGCGTAGTGAACCGGGACGAAAACTGCAAGGCTTTCTATCCGACGTTCTAATGACTCTTGCCAATTCGCCGCCTATTACCATTTGAGGATGTTTTGTGGAAATATTGCAGGTTTTGCGTGAAGTGTTAAGGACGTATAGTCTGCAAAGGTCTGTATGTGATCAGAAGACACAACAAGAAGGTCTTTAATGTACAGAAATAATACATAATCAAACTTTGGAGTACACTAAAGTTAATGGAATACAGGTGAGTGAGACTCTGACAGTACACTGCGATGGAGTAGTCTGAAAGTAAACTTCTGATACACGATCGAGGGAGATTTAGAAACTTTATGCTGGAAACTTAACTGGGAAGTTTGCATTCCAGATACAGTTGAAGGCTCTGATGATGACAAGGGTAACAGTATTGCTTTCACAGAATTTCACAAATAGGAGATATCACTGGTATATAACGCATGCGAACAAGTTATATGGTGGCTGTCGACCAGCTCTACCGGAATCGTACAGGTGGTCACTGATGAAGTAGATAGAGCAAGTGTGGTTTCACAACCAGTATTATTGAAAGAACAGTGGAAATACAATATAAATTGTGTTAATTGTGAATTTAGGAGGGATATTATAAAATTCTTGTAAGAACTACGTTTGGTAAAGTAAGACATGCAATGGTAAAATTAGAATTGTACTGGTAAAGGTAGAAATGTACTGTCAGTACAAAATTCGAAGTAGAGTACTAGGTGATATCAGATATACTGAATAATTGAACTATTGAAATACTTTTGGTAAAGATTTTAAAAGCGTTGTAAGTTGATGTTTTTTTAAAGTATTTAAAAAACTGATATTAAAAGATTTGACTGGTAAAGTTCTTAAAAGAACTGTTTTTAATATCATATTGTCTCCAGTCAGCGAGTTAGTTCGAGCAGCTTGAAGTTTATCTGCACCCCTATGTGTCGGCGATGCAAGTTGATTTAGATAGTTATTCTATGATTTGGTTTCTTCTAGAAAAACCCCCCGAAACTTAGAGTATTTATTACTTGTGGCATTAAAATAGACCGGTGTAGACTCTGCCTTTCATCCCTTCAGAATCTATAAGATAAACATCACTTATATGCAAGGGTTCATTCAATAAAATTATCACTCCCCTATAAATCTATCACTTGTGTCAGTATTCTTATTGTTGTTTAGCCCCAGGTTAGCCCTGACAAAGCAGACCTAAGATCAAAGGTGTTCTAATGACCATCCTGTTTTTTTCAGACATAGTATTCATTTTAGTATTCATTTTAGTATTCATTTTAGTATTCATTTTAGTATTCATTTTAGAGACAGTACGCTGTGATTTGAGGAAGATTTTGATGCTATTTCTAGTAGGTTCAGTATTGGCTCATGCCAATTTAGAGTGTTTTAGACTAAGTCCATTTTCAATGAACAGAATACTCAATGTGAGTTCATTACCTGCCGAAACCATTTTCCTTCATTTTACGTGAAATATTCTTGTGAAAAGCATGAGTATTATGGTTTGCTTATATGGTAAGAGCGGAAGAATAGATGTTAGGTATGACATCATCATTACTGTGGTGTTTCCATCGACACACGCTTCAACTATCTTTGAATAATATGAATGATCAAACAGTGACATAAATTTTATGCCGTGAAGAAGAAAAGTTTAACGTTTCGGACATTTGTCACAGACTACTATACATTTCTACCCATCTCAATTCTGTCTTTATAATTCCTACCACTCGTTACAGACTCTTAATTCTTTAAATTCTTTACATTCTGATAACTTCCAAAACAATCTCATTCCTCTACTAGCTGCCCCTGCCCCTGCCAACCCCTTCTCCTTCCACTTTATTTGTGTACGTGAGTGTATCTGTGTATATGTGTTCGTGTGTTCCTCTGTCCATATCTTGCCTGGCATTCTAACTTCTTCCACCTCACTTGAGTTGGTTGGCAGAGTGGTTCCTATTTTATTGTCAAGTGGTCCATTAACTTGTTGTGCAGATATTAAATCCTTCCTGTGGTTTACGTTGCATAGGGTTAGGGTGATTCTACCAGTGACTTGCTCTAGAAACACTAGAGGAAATCGGGGTTACAGAGGTTTTCCCATCTACAAATTGGGATTAGAGATAACGCTATTAATATAAAATTGGAAATTACTCTTCCATTTTGACATACATTGAATAATGTCTGGATATAATAGTTAGATGGTGGTTTTTCTAATAAAATTTAAATAGCTAATATAATTTTCGTATGCATATCTCGTAAAAAAATCCCATTACGTCGTGTGGCTTATAATTAACCTTATGGTTACTGATATCATCACCTTCATCAATAAATAAAAAGTCCGTTATGCTGATTCTAACCAAAACGTTAACAATTTTCATTTAACCATTTAAAATTGAAGATATTGTTTTATTTTTTTCCTTCGTTTAAAACTTTCACTCATAATGGCTATTTCTGGTCGATAAAATAATAAATCATATCCCGCTGGAGCGCTTATTGTTTCTTATCAACAATTTAATAATCAGTCAATATTCATTTCCTGTAGAATAAAGGTAAGGTTCTGATCAAAACCTTATATGCTCAATGCTACCACAAACTAAAAAAAGAAAATGTTTCACCCCAAAGAAGGTTTGTTTTTCTTACCAAAACGTCAATATCCTCTTCGTATACAAACTTATCTAAATTTGCTAAATTTATTAAATTATTTTCGTCGATCCAAACCAACACTTGTTTCCCCCAAATCTGTTATTTCCCAACCAGACGTGTTCACGACCCACCATTGATTTCTGTTCGGAGCTAATAAACTATATTTACGTCACTAATTCTCGTAAGAAATGCGTGAACATCACATAATCGTATTTCCTTAATTCAAATATAAATTTGTGATCATGTATCTTAGAAAGCAATACTTTCTGTATAGCCAGCAGACTGAGCTTGTAACCGGATTTCAATTCCCGATGTAAGATATTTCACTTTATTTACGCCACCTATATGTTAGAAAATGTTTTGAACATCTCAGCACTAATTTACATAAGCTTGTACAAAGGGCTTGTCTCTCGTGGAAAAGAAGAAATCATTAATCTCGTGTCAAACTGAGATAGTGGCGGTGTCTAGCTCAGTCGTACCACTTGAAGTTCACCTAAGTCTTAGAATATTGAATAATTGAAGTCATATTTCAATTCTTAACCTCAATCTAGCCATCTTTAACTAATAAAGCAATTATTGTCTAGCATTGGAATACAGTATGATTTTACTTGAATTAGATGTATAGATTCTAACTGTGTATTTCAAAAATTGGTTTTCGCTGTAGAGCAAGAGTTACTGGAGAGCTGAGATGCAATACGATTTGGTTTCCTTATTGTTGATATACAAGTTCATTTCACATTGCCCCACCGCTTAATTCTTCCTCGCTTACATTGTATTTAGTCATTAAGGAAACTAATATTTTTAAAGAATTGTCTCAGAGGATAAGTGCATAGAACATTAATAAATTCAAATCGATTTTAGCATCACATTAATAGAACTTCAAAATTGGACTGTATGGATAATTGAGGATAGGTTTAACTGATTTACTTCTCAGTTCGAATCGAGCATAAGTTACTATTACTTTTCTTGTCAACATCAAATAATCAATCTACTATCTTTGTATGTTAAGATTTGCTTGATAAATGCTTGCCATGGATTCCCAACAACTCCAAAAGTCTAGGGGCGTTACAAGATACGTAAACATTGTTTTTAAATAGAATAATTGAGGGAATCGATACTGAATTGTTACTTAGAAGTCTTGAAAATGTCGTTAAATTTGGAAAGCCATATTATTACATTGTAATTAATATTTGAAAGACCAAATTTAACAAATTTAACAAATATATAGTGTAACATCTGGTGCCGAACTGGTCAGTTTTTCGTATACTGTTACCAGTGCTGTACCACATATTAGGCCAAAATGCTTAATTCCCACTTATTTGCAAAAATATACCTCGTTGTGGTATGGGTAACTGTTCTCTGCAGCCAAGACAACTATAGAATTGACGAATATTTCCTTAGCTTGCAATCCTGGATTTGAATCATATAGGTTGGCGAGGATGATTGGACTCTTCCAGTCTGACCTGCTCTAAACACATGATGAAAATGAAAAGGATGCCTTTAGTAGCGATACTATAACAAAATAGGATTATAGTAATCAACATTAATAGATGTCATTCTATATTAACGATTCCGAAGAATCAATGATAGCAAAATATATATTAAAACTGTTAACGACTAACACTGTACAACCAACAATAACTAAAAATCCTGACGTGATGGGAAAAACGGAATTAGAATTTCAGAATCAGCATCCTTTATTTAATACAAAACATATTTTCATCCCAGTAGCAAAATCCATGTAGACCAGTGTAATCTAAGGCTAAACAAATATTTCGAAAATTTTATAATTTCTGTATATTTTAAAATTAAGTGTGGATGCAAACACGTATAGAGCCAAAGAATACTCGCTTTTAGATTATTTGTCGTATTTGCGTTTGCATCCATAAAACATAAGCAAATTATAAGATTATCAAAAATTCCCTCCTAATACACCATTATATTAAATACTGATATTTCACCCAGTTTAATCTAAATGTCGTCAACCTCGCATAAGTGTAACAAAGCTGGCTTATGAAGTTATTTTGAGGTGTACGTAAATTCCTATTAATTCTCTGAATTTAAGGGCATCACGATAAATCTACCTCCCGCTTTAAATTACTTAGGGAAAATAAATAAAGTCCTAAAAATATAATTACTAAAGTGTTTTTCCAGTAAGTAAAAAAAAAGGTGGTTACCTTTTTACTTATTTCAGTCATTGGACTGCGACCATGCTGGGGCACCGCCTTGAAGGGTTTTAGTCGATCAGATCGATCCCCGTACCTATATTATGTCTGGTACTTATTCTATCGGTCTCTTTTTGCCGAACCACTAAATTATGGGACATAAACAAACAAGACACATACGGAGAGAGACAAACGCACACACACGAACACACACACACACACATACACACACACACACACACATATATACGACGGGCTTCTGCCAAGTTTCTGTCTACCAAATTCACTCACAAGGCATTGGTCGGCTCGACACTTGCCAGTTTCCACGCAGTGGAACTGAACCCGAAACCCCGTAGTTGCGAAGCGAACTTCTTAGCCACACAGCAATGCCTGCGCGCAGCTTAAAATATAACAAATAGAAATAATTGTTTCTAATTTAGGCACAAGACCAACAGTCACCAGTACTTGACTGGTACTTTATTTTATCGACCCCGGAAGGATGAAAGGCAAAGTTGACCTCAGCGGGATTTGAACTCAGAGTGCAGTGAGCCAGAACGAATACTTTTAAGGCATTCTATCTGACGCGCTAACGACTCTGCCAATTCCAGGTTTTATGTGTGGGTGCAGTAGAAAAAAAGGGAGGTTTCAGTAAATTGATTAGCAATAGTTAAATATGTGTCATTTAAATGATTATCCTTTAATGCAATTTAAAATACAATCAAATATTGCCCTTCAGATAGTCTGCGCAGAGAAAATTCCGTCAAAGATCAGAATTTGAGATTAATGTATTATAATTGGTAATGACATTTTGTAAATTGGTATCATGTTGCGATTTCCGTTCCTAGTTGAAGCTGATTCATTTATATTCAATTTTCACTCAGAAAAGCATGAATCTTATAATAAAAAAATCCATTCCCATCCTTCAAATTACTGGATCGTGTGTTTAGTCAAAAGAAGTCAATATTTGTGGATGCTGGTGCGAACCGTTGAGAAGAGATGAATTCCTGATGATTAGCTACCGCATCACAGTTTTGGTCGTTGACACAAGTTAATATCATTTAAGCTGCTAATGTTCTAAATGTCACAAAGTTCCTATCTTTTCTCCTTCCTTTGACTATAGATATGATCTTTATATTATGTCACAGAGAAATGAATGTTGAATATTATACAAACAATATGCTCTTTATCGAGGACAAGTTGGCATATCAACTGAAGAAATGTGAGATTGTATCTTGTTAGGAACGTCAACCTTTACTCTATGCTCTAACAAAAGCAGTGAACCAAACTTGACCTATTTGTCTAGAGAGGACTGTAATGTCATGATGGCCACTGTAATTCTATGGCAGCGGATGCAGTGTTGGTATGGTGTCATGGCCGGCTCTAATAGTATGATGATATCTTTAGTTGTTGTTTGTGTCGTTGGTCAACCACAGACTAGCAGACCTCATTCCAGCCGTGCTGAATCTGCTTTCATTTTCCTGGTACTGAACTACATTATCCAATGTGTCCTTCGTGATTTGAGAGAGACTTGACTGCTATTTCCAGCAGGTCCAGTATTATGGTAGTAGTTATCCCCACTGACACTGTTGTGCTCTGGGAAAGGTGCTGAACACTACCTACTTTAATTATATGTTATTGTTGTTGTTTAGCTACAGGTTAACTCTGATCGAGAAGACCTGTCGTTAAAGGCATTCCAACCATGACCATTCCATTCATTTCTATGTAAAGGACTACATTCTCCGATGTGTTTTTCTTTATTTAAGATGACAGGGAGGGATTTGCAGGAGATTTGGCTACTATTTCTAGCCGCACAGAGACTCCGCCGGTGGCCGTTTACTCATCTGTCAACCAGGCAGGTAACAGCAGAGAGAAAACGGTGATGACTAGTGGTGGAGGAGTGGCGAAAAGGACGAGCGGTGATGGTTTATAGCGTGGATATATATAAATCTCACCTGGGAATCAATAGAACATATAATCAATAATCTTTAGAAATGGACGTTGACACCTTGTGGTTTTGAAACTTCTGCAGTAACAACAACAACGACGACGACAGCAACAGCAACGACGACAACAAAAACAACAACAACAATGGCAACGTCAACGACAACGACAACAACAACAACAACAACAGCAGCAGTATTTAGATGATCACGGATACATTCACTCATATTCCTCTACAGTATTATATTCAGATAACTAATATAGTTTTCTACTAGCAATAACCACACCTCGGATTTACCTCATTGGCCATGGTACCGCCTCTGCACATAACTAATATAAGCAGGATTACTTGTATCCAAAATAAGTCATATTTAAATAGTCAAGTTAGTGTAATCATATTTAATGCAGTGAGTATTAAAAAGATAAGAAGAAATAATTATGCTGTGATGAATGTACATATGTATATATGTATATATGAAAAATGATCATATTTTAGGGAATATATTACTGAGAGAAATTACTCAGGGACACTATTCTCATGAAAAATAATACTCAAAATAACTGTGTTGGACGCTATTGCATATATGTTGCAAAGAAGATAATATTGCATCCCCCCATACCCCACCAAAGAAAAAGAAAAGATTGCGTAATGATTCCATTATTCTAGAAATATTATTAGCACTGTGGTGTCACCGAAGACTGTATCTTTGAATTTACTTCTGCAACATTTCTGACACAGAGACTCTGTTCATTTGTTCAAAGCCTCCTCACTAATACCAGTTAGGTATATTTGTGTAAAGTAAAAAAAAAACCAAACAACAACAAAAAAGTTGTATGAGAATATGAAGAAGATATTACCAGTGGGTGAGTTCAACATGACAAAACTTTGAGAAAGTACACAATTGAGATAGAAACACATCACAAAATAATTGCTTATAAATTTAACATCAGTGTATGAATGAATTTTATAACATAATATATCTAACATTCTTCTGTTTATTTTTTTCTTCTCGCAAGAAGAGTGAATTATCCTTGCAGGTGTTCTAGCTTAAATATTCAGAGTTTTGACATAAAATCTATTCAGTTGGGTGATATTAAAACTTTTTTTTATATGAATTGTGACTGTATGTCGCAAACATAACTGCTTGTATCCTATTTATCAATCGATCATTTATTTAACCTTTTTAAGATCTAGTTAAGCTAATATATGGACACCATTTGCTCATATTATTGCCTCTTGTATAGTATTGAAGCTGGCAATTTTGAGTTCATTAAATGGTAGTTCTAACCGGGAATGCAGCAAATTGCACACCAATTTCTCACTCAACATTTGGTGAAGGTGATAGTTGTCACTTTACTGAAAAGAAACCAATATTATTATTTTTCAATAATCGTGTTCGATTTTCGGTTGACTTCCCTTCACTTCACTTACGCTTCTAATGCTTCTGGGAAACGCTTGAACGCCAAAGTATTTGAATATTCTCATTCCCCTAAAATATAGGTCCATTATGTCTAGTCTAAAAGAAACCAATATTTTAATGCATGTGTGATAAAGTAATTGACAGATACATCTGATTTTCGCAATGTAATCAGAGATATCTGCCTTAGGGATAATATCGCTATTGGTTTCGATGGAAGCAGTTCTGACATTCATGTTTTTTTTGTTTTTTTGTTTGTTTTTACAAAGGAATTAGTAACGTAAGAAAGAATAAAAATCAAGACATGAACTCAGCTTAGAGGAGACATACTTCTGATTATTTCTCTTTGTAAATCACCTTATAAAAGATAAAAAAAACATCAACAACAAGCAAACAATGTTTTCTTTTGACAAGGCAGAATAATTCATCTTCACCCTGGGAAACTCTGCGACACAGGTTATGAATATATGTCACAACTTCTGTTGTTTCCATTGCAACTCCTTCCCAAGCCCACCTACAGTGCTCTTCTCTCTGCTCCCTCTATAAAGATTTTTCTAGATCTACTTTGTATAAATGTTGTGGGTGTGTTTATAGATATGTATGTGTGATTGTGTATATTCTCATACACTTGCGTTTGCTTATGTGTCCGTACAACTGTGTGTGTGTGCTTCACAAGGATGCTATTTATGAATGTGTGGTTTATACTACCGACCAAATAATTCTGCCTTTCTTACATTACAATTTTCTGTAGCAGCGGTTTTTCCTTGCTCCTTTCACTACCATAATGTCTCCTCTCCCACTTATTGAATTGATCTCCACCTTGCCATTGCATATAGCTTTGGTTCTCTCTACCGCCCCCCTCCCCATTCCAATCTTAACTTCTTTCCAATACATTCGCTTTGCACCCCACTCACACTACGTCTCTATGGCGAAATTGAAGTGGCATAGCTTCAGGTACTGAATGGAACCTCATTGTGGTGCCGCCAACAAAGAGCCTATTTTTTTTATTCATTCGCTTTTTATCTCACCGTATACATTATATGTCCACCAACCAAAATAGAAAAAAACACACAACAATTACACATTAATAATCACATACACACACACATGCGCGCGCACACACACGCGCACACACACGCACACACACACTGTATG
>JAOPJM010164400.1:0-13182 GCA_027124095.1 Muusoctopus leioderma
GCTAAAATTAGATAAAATTTCAATCTTTGAAGGGTTATAACTTTTTTATTAATTTTTTCTAAATATTTTTCTAATATTTCCGTAATTGGCATGCAAAACTACATCTGTGTAGAGAAATTCAATAATTCTATCGTACTTATTCTATCGATCTCTATTGCCGAACCGCTATTTTACGGGAGATAAACAGACAGATACGGAGACAAACACATACGCACACACACACATACAAATATATAATTATATATATATATATATACAATGGGTTTCTGCACAGTTTACGTCTACCAACTTCCACTCACATGGCATTGGTCAGCCCGAAGCTATAGCAGAAGACACTTGCCCAATGTGCCACACAGAGGGACTGAACCTGACACCACGTTGTTGCGAAGCGAACTTCTTAACCACACGCCTACCTGCTGAAACAAAAAAAATATATTAGAAAATAGAGACGATTTCTGCTCTCATTAAGAGTGCAAAGCCTATTGACTTCACTTACACCTCTGATGCCTTTAGAAAAAGCAGGGGCATCACCTCACAATAACCCATTTGCATTTCTCTAAATAAAAATACGATGGGACCTTGTTCCTGTTGGGAAAGAAGCCAGTAATTATGATCCTTGGATCCTTGGTCTCTTAACTTCTGGTGGTGTCGTGGGGGCACTGTCACGACCAATTTAAAACCTGACGGAGCCCATCCCTCTCCAGGTTTGACCACAGCCGATTTCTCCCCCGGAGAAATCAACACCAGTAACTGGACTAGTGCTTTATTTATCCACCCAGAAAGGATGAAAGGCAAAGTTGACCTCGGCGGGATTCAAACTCAGAGCGCAGAGAGCCGGAACGAATGCCACAAAGCATTCTGTCCGACGCCCTTAACGATTCTGTCAATTTGCCACCAATAATTATTATGGGATCGTTTCCACCTCACAAACGATTCGATAAAAGGGATCTGATTTTATTGAATTTCTCTACGCAGATGTAGTTTTGCATGCCAATTACGGAAATCTTATTAATTTTTTCGTTGGCTAAAATTAAATAAAATTTCAATCTTTAAAGGGTTGTAACTTTTTTATTAATTATTTCTCAATAAGATGTTTTCTTAATAAGATTTCCGTAATTGGCATGCAAAACTACATCTGTGTAGAGAAATTCAATAAAATCCGATCCGTTTATCGAATCTTTTGTGAGCTGGAAAAGATCCTTATTATGCATTAGATTGAATAATTCACACGCTGTGGGACGAGTTCGTAATTTTCATTAGAGTCTTTATTTCTTAAATCTGTGACATTGTTTCATTGCTAGGCAGACAAAAGTTTTATAAAATGTTCACATATAAAACGAAGAAAGTATGTATGTGATTTACCCTCACTGTGGTTCAGGATAGTCTCAAACAAGAACCAGAATGGACATACTGCGATGCGATAGTTGTTCCTGTGTTTCATCTCTATCTTTAGCATATTTTTTTTTCAGTACCAAAAATTCTTTCACAGTGTGACTAAATGGTTCTAGGACAATTGCCCCTATAGGGCAACTTTCCCCTGCATAATTGGCTCCCCGACAATTGCCAGTTGTCCTGTGGGAGAAATTGTCAGGGGGCAGTTGTCCTGTGAGAGGAATTGTCAGGAGGCAGTTGTCCTGATACCCACTTAAATACGTTAACATATATTTAATTTAATAAATAGTTTATTAATTTTTGTTGTTGTTGTTTTCATTTATTAACTGTCGCTATATTTTAATCACCATTTCCACTTATACGTTACATTCAAATTACTGATGTTCACTGTAAGTTGTTAGCCTATAACCGTAACTAAATGAATTCGTGATTGGCCGGCCTACACCCACGGCATCTGTGAACGAGTAACACTTCTCGTTCTCTTTAACAAAGCTGGTGCACATTTTATTCTCAAAGCAAATGCTTGCGCATCCCTGAAGACTGGAAACTCCGAAGGAAGAAAGAAGAGCTTTGTTTGGAACATTCTTCCAAGGAAATTTCTCGAACTGTATCCTTCTACTTGCTGGGGAAAAAAATGAAATGAGAAAATGGTGAAAGATTTCTGTTCATGAATATAATCAATATAGCTGTTTGTTGCTGTTGTTGTTGTTGTTTTATCCTCCACCCCAGGTCAACTCTGGTTGAGTATACCTATGATAAAAGACCTTCCAACCGTGACAGTGTCTTCTACTATAGCTTCGGGCTGACCAATGCCTTGTGAGTGGAATTGGTAGACAGACACTGTAAGAAGCCTATCGTGTGTATATATATATATATATATATATAGGCAAGAATTATTATGCAATCGTACCGGATTGCAACCTTGCCTATAAGACTCAGTCAGGCTCTTCCTCAGAATCACTTTAATAAATGAATTTATTAAATAACAAAATGCCTGGCCATTCGGTAATTCAGTGCTAGGATTTCCATACTTAATCAGTATGGTTGGTGACAGGAAAGGCATCCAACTGTAAAATGCTGCCTCAAGAAATCTCCATCCAACTCATGCTAGCATGGAAACACGGACGTAAAACAATGATGATGATGACACACACACACAAAAGTTATTTTTTCCGAATAATTTCTTTTCTTTTCCACTTTTTATACATAACATATACTACCATGAATGAAGTGGACATATTGTTCCACTAAACATTTACTATCATGGATGAAGGGCACGTGTCCCACTAAAAATTTACTGTCATGAATGAAGGGCACATATTGTCCTATGAAACATTTACTATCACAAATGAATGGGATATATTGTCCCACTAAACATTTCCTATCATGATTGAAGGGGACATGTCCTACAAAACATTTACTGTACCGGATGAAGGGGACATGTCCTACAAAACATTTACTGTACCGGATGAAGAGGACATATTGTCCCACTAAACATTTACTGTCACAGATGAAGGGCACAGGTCCCATTAAGCATTTACTATCATGAATGAAGGAGACATATTGTGCAATTAAATATTTACTGCCTTGAATGAAGTGGACATATTGTCCCATCAAACATTTACTGCCTTGAATAAAGTGGACATATTGTCCCACAATACATGTCTTATCCTGAATGAAGGGGACATATTGTCTCATTAAACATTTACTGCCTTGAATGAAGTGGACACATTGTCCCATTAAACAATTGCTGCTTTGAATCAGTGAGGCACATTTGTCTCACTAGATACCTACTGCCATGTATCCATGTTAGTAATTCCCCCAGCAGACATTCAATTTCAGAAACAAGTGATCAGAAGACAAAGGTTTCCCTGGAAGGTCGATGTATAACTTTGATAACATTATTAAAACTTTGATAACAACATATAGCCCACTGAAGATTAGAAGCCTGTTGAAACATGTCATACAGATATACACATCTTATCAGTAATGTTATTTCATTTCAGTCTATCAGACACTCTTTCCAGCAAATGTGTAGTTATTGCTACATAATTAGCATGACTGAAAAAATCTGAAAGAGCTTTGTTGGGAGGAATTTTGGCATAAACATTCCCCATAGTTGTAATTAAACATTAAAATGTTCATAAAATGTGTATATATATATATATATATATATATATATACATATATAGGCGCAGATGGCTGTGTGGTTAAGGAGTTCGCTTCGCAACCGCATGTATAGATTCTCGTTACTTTCCCCACATAGACATGAAGCTATGAAGTGTTGTAGAGTAGATGAAATGTGTAGCTGTGGCATTGATGTCTCATAAATTTCGGCAGTATAAGTTTAATGCCTTGTTCTGAGTTTAAATCCAGTTAAGATTGACTTTGTCTAGTTATAATCATTATTACCATCATCCCCATTTTCATGTCTGTTTCATGATACTGGAATGAGTTCTACACCTCTGGGAATAATGCAAAGTTCAGATGAACCAACAAAAGAGCCTCTATGCAGTTGTGCAACCTGCTTGCAATAACAGCTAATTTTCTTCAAAGTTCACCTTACTGTCGTAAAATGAATGAATATATTGGAGGAATTAGTCCTGAATATAATATACCAGGCTAAGAAATACAATCTTGAATAATAGAGCTGTATGTTGTTTGGCCGACTACCTACTTGCCAAAGGGTCTGTTTGATTAGAGCTGACATAAGGCTGCCAGAAGATGAGGTACTTGGCATCAAGTAAAGAGTACTGGTCTAGTAACCATATGATCATAAGTTCAATTTTTACTATAGCTATTGTGTTCTGACCATGAGTAAAGCAAACGCATCTGCTTGCATCAGTTTTCCTGGCTAACATCAAGTTCCATTCCTAGGGATTGTACACTTGTGTGGATTCATGGATTAGTGATTAGTAGTAAGGAGGTTATCCAATTTTTTAAAATAATTTGTTCCAACATACTAATTTAGAAATGGATATAAAAGTTCAGTGAAATGCAAAACTAATTAGTTTAGCATTCTGAGAGCTTTCTTCATATTTAATATTATGTTGACCACCCCTGTTTTGGTGGAAAGGTTTGTATATCATTACTTTTATCATTGATTCCAATCTGACTGAACCATTTATTAATTTGTAAAGGGCTTTATCTAAAAGTGATGCAAAAATCATTGTACATGTATGTTTTTTTTTATTCTCTGGATTGTAGACTCCGAGTAAATTACTTAGCAACTTAACCAGGTCGATGTCTTCCCCTTTATCTGATTTAAATCCTTACTCCCATGAAAATACACCTTCAAGCCTTATGAAATTTTACAATGAAAAGCGTATGTATGACACATTATTATTTTCTGAAGTTATTTATTAAGACACTTTTTAACCCAGAAGTAATTTTCTTAATTTAGATTTAAAATTTAATCCAAATCTAATTCCTTACTATTTATACCCATGCTGTAAATTTTATTAATACCTTGACTACATTGTTCCATTAGTATTAATACTACTTCTTTTTTATAGTTTCATGTGAGTTTTTCACTATAACAACAGATACCCCTTTGTATTCCTCATGTATGAATAATACTAAGATTATACTTTTCTGGCCTATTAGCCTCATCTTTAGACCAATGTTTCTCAAAGTGGATTCTGAGATGAAAAATTTCTGGTATTCCACAATACAATTGTATTTTATGAAAAAATTGTATTTTATAAAAGAAAAAATGCTATTCACGATTTTCAAATAAATTCTCTCTCTCAAACAATTTTTGCTTCATTTAATGCCTTATTCAATGGATGGCAAGGGTTGTCTGTAAAATATAGGTATGGGTTCCACGATTTTGGGAAAATTGTATAAGGGTTCCACGACAAAATAAGTTTGGGAACCACTGCTTTAGAGTATATATTTACAATATCTTTTATCTATACTACATTTTGATCAGTTCGATCTCTGATCATCATCAGGTGTCTAGATCCAGACAATCAGAGTTAGAACCTATCAAAGCATAGTGTAGATATATATAATATAAATATTTGGTCTAAAGAAGAGGTTTATAGTCCGGAAAATTATAATCTTAATAACAACTCATCTTAAGCATTTGGGCATTCAATTTGAATATTGATGGTTTATTCTTGGTTGTTTCATTCTTGTGTTGCTGCTAATTCAGTGTATAGAGTTGGGCAGGGTTAATGATATTTAATATTGTTTTATCATATTATCAGGGTCCTGCATAGAATGTGTGTTGAGTTAATTATGTTATTGTACTGAGAAGATACTATAGAATGTTTGTGGCAGTTATTAGAGCTTATTTTTTGGATTGAGTGTAAAGTTGTGAGTTCTAGTATTTTCAGGTTCTTTTTATCATGTTTAGTGCACTGATTATTATTGGCATTGTTTTTACTCTAATTCTCCACATGTTGCTTATTTCAACTTTGAGAACTTTGTGTTTGGAGAGTTTTCTATCTTCTTGAAGATGATGTTTTTTATTAGCAGTGACTGAAATGTCTATCAGAGTGTACAGGTCTTCCTCTTTACTTGTCATTACATTCAGTACCTCTTCAATTTTAAAACTAATGACTGATAACTAAAAAAAAAAATTTTTGTTTTTTGAGAAGGCTTTTAAGTTTAAATATTTAGCCATTATCTTTAACTGGGAAAATAACATATATTGTTCTTTGATTTATTTTCAGAAAAATTATCAAGCTCCATACCAATTTTAAAGAAAACTCAGTCATTAAACAGTCTTTCAAGATGGCTGAAAAGAAAGCAACAAGATGACAAGGATGAAAGTATAGAATTTGAAGGAAGTTCATCAAAGAAACTTTCATATAGTGAATCATTTCTAGAATCCTCTTTCACCTTCAACGACATTACAGAAGACCAACATTCTAGTCAGTTACAAAATGAAGACACGACCGCATTCCATTCATCCAATGAAACTGGACTTGTTTCAGATGCAGGACCATCTCTCTGTCAAACTGAATCTTTACAAAGACAAACAGAATCTTCTTCCTCTCTATCAATTCACTATCACAGTTGTGAAAAACTGCCATCTCCATCTGAAGAACACACAGCTGGTGTTAACAGTGAAGAATCACCTTCCAAGCCACAAGAACAAGAGATAGAAAGGAACGTAGACAAAAGTAGTAAAATGAGTAGTACAAATTATGTAAGTAAATATTTTTAATAGATTTTTAATATTTTTTATTTGAGACACCACAAAAGAGAAGTCTGTATCTATTATAATACTGTTGTTGGCTCCACATGAATAGGGCTGTGGCACAAAGGAAAATCAATCAAACACATGAGAGCAACTAACAAGTCTAACACTATAGATATATCGTGTTTTAATTTGTTCTGTGATCACATTTATAAAAACAGTAGGGTGATTGTTGTGAGAGATTTGGCTACCACTAATATAGGTGGAGCAATTACATAAACGCTACCTCTCTATTTCAGTTGTGTTATACATTAGTGTAGGACCCAACCCAGAATATTGCCCTTGCTTCTGAAACTTGATTGTGACCAATTCTCTGAAATTTAAACAAACATATTGTACTCTTTGTAGATACATGTTGTTTGAATATAAATAATCTCTGGTTTTAACCTCATCTTTACTTTGTTCTAGAATACAATGCTGTTGACTCACATTGTTAGAATAATGCAGGGAATGAACAACAACAAATCAATAAGAAAGGATTAGTAATGTAAAGGAACAGTAGTCATGAGTCTAAACATTGTAGCAGCCTTTGTATTGAGCTTCTTAGGCAAAGTAAAAAAAATAAAAATGGATTGACCAGAAGATCATGGGAGATCTTCCTAATCAAACCAAAGAAACTGTTTCCATTGGTTTTTCCGTTGTTGAATATTACCTGTCAGTTGCAACTCCCGACAGAAGTATCACCATATTTTCTGGTGACTACTCATTTTCAGCTGAGTGGACTGGAACAACATGAAATGAAGTGCCTTGCTCAGGGATACAATGAGCCACTTGGTCTAGGAATCAAACCCATGAATTTACGATCGTGAGTCCAACACCCTAACCTCTAGGCCACATGCCTCTCTCAATGTACTTTACTCTAATTAGCTCAATCTGCATGATTAACATAGATACCAACTACTATAAAGAGTACATTTCAATGGTTAGGAGTAGGAAGATCATCCAGATATAAAAATTACTTATTCTACCAGTTCATGAATTCATGCCAATATCCAAATTTCTTGAACCATCCTTTGCATGCTGGATGGAAAAACGTTTTAAAAAAAATCTTATTATTTTCAACTTTTATTTCTTTTCAGGATGAAGAGTCAGAAATATTTAGAAAAGAAACAACTGTTCCATTTTCTATGAATTCTCTTTGTCAGAAACTGAAATTAGCAAGAGAATGCAAAGTTAAATCCTCAGAAGCTCTTTATCGCAGCTTTCGAGCAAAAATTTCTCCAAGTGAAAATAAAGCAGCTGAGGAAGAACTTGATAAAAAAATAGATAAAAGTATGTTTAGAAATATGGACATCTTGGGACAGGTAAATCTGGAGATTATCTTTGTTGGTTATTATTTTTAAAATGTTCCTTTTATCGACCAACTTAGCAGAAGGTATTGTAGTATGCTGGAGTTTGTCGTAGTTGTTATCACTTTATGTGGTTAAGAAGCATCTCTTTCCCTAGATAGGACACCAATCTATTGCAAGTATTTTCCTTTGGAGGAATTCTGCTGGTTACACACATTCATCAGTTATACATTTAACACATTTTAGTAAAATTGAATTTGAGAGAAATAAGATACTTCTCAATACAGAAGCAGTAACTGAATGAAACGATAGTTTATTTCTAACAAAATTTTCTTCTAATCTGTCCCATAACATGATTTTAGATTATTCAGAGTGTTTCAGATAATAAAATTTACTTTCTTTCTTGGTCAATTAAAGAATAGCAGAATTCAACCAATTTTGGCAGGATTAAATCTTAGAACTGTAAACTCTGTTTCCAATTAACTTTTGAGCTAGTTTCTAATTTCTACTCAGCTCTCTGACTAGTTGATGTATAACTTCTAATTTGGTAGACCAAGTTATTTAGTGTTGAGTAAGTCTGTAGTAGCATTTTAATGACAATACAAAAATCCCAACTTATGAGCCAAGAGGCTGATATCTGATCTACTCAGCATTGTGACATTATGATAGATATTATACAGAATAATAATCTCCATCACAAGGTGTAAATTATAGTTTTGTATTCTCATTTTTGAGATATTTCCATTTTTGTAAAGTCATATGTGAAGGAGTGTTGCCTAGTGGTTAGGATGTTAGGCTGATGATTGTACAGTTGTGGGCTCGATTCCTGGACTGGGCAGTGCATTGTATCCTTGAGTAGGGCACTTCATTTTCACATTGCTCCAGTCCACTCAACTGAAAATTAGTGCTGTCTCTGGAAAAAAATGGTGACACTTCTGTTAGTATTTATGACCGACAGATAGTATTCAGCAACGGAGCATTAATGGAAGCTTAGTTTCTTTGGTTCGATTTGGAAGTGATCTGCAGTCTTCCGATTGATCCATTTAAAAAAAATCATTAATACTCTTATGAAAGGTATGAATATCCCCAGTATCTCATTTCCCTTGCCAATAATTGTGAGACCTTTTGTCTATGTTAGATGTCTGTAATATCATTCACTAATGTTCGATAGTGATAATTGTCTGTTTACACCTTAATGGCTGAGGTGTAAATTCAAAGTGAAGACAGGAAAAAAACTTCACTGATGAGTTCTATTGCATTCCTAGTTAATATATTCGTGGAGGATTTCTGAAACCCACGGATGTATATGCATTAGCCCTATGTATATATATATATATATATTTGAAAAAAGATGAGAATGACTTTTTGGTGTTTTTATATTTTTTTAATTTAAATTTGTGTTGATAAACTGTGACTCTTTAATATAGGAGTTACTTGCATTAAAGCAATTTTCAAACTGATTACAGCCTCAAGATTTCTCAGCCTGTGTATATAGGGTAGGTAGGGGGGAGGGGGAGAAAGTGTTTCAAGAGAAGAAAGAAAAAAGAAAGAAAAAAGAAAAAGAAGAAGAAAAGAAGAAAAGAGGAAGAGGGAAAGAAGAAGAAAGAAGAAAAAAGAAAAAAAGAAAGAGAGAGAGAAAGGGGGAATGGCTGTTTACTCAGTGGCATTGAGAAATCTATCTAAGTAAGTAGACAAAGGGATTGGACAGGGGTCGATCAGGTAGAGGTCACTTGGTGTTGAAACTTCAACATACATCCACACACACACACATACACACACACCTGTCATCATCATCATCATCATCATCATCGGCATCATCATTACCACCACCATCATCCTTACCACCACCACTATCACACAAATACACATACACCCACATACATACACACACACACACCCACAATGACATGTGCAACAAAAATTACAAGAAACAGTTGACCGACCTGGGAATAAACAATGACTAAAAGTACTACGAACCGACGAGAGAGCCTCTGAGCGGTCACTCGAACTGCTAGAAATATCAGTAAGACCTCCTTCAAATTTCATACTCTATCGTTTAAAAAAAAGGATTTGTTCGTCTCACGTTACCTGATGAGTCATCGGATAACGTGAGACGAACACATTTTAATTTTCGCGCAAAAGAGAAATAATAATCCTACTAAATCGAATTTCGCTTCGTACTAAATGAAAAATGGTATCATCTTATAAGCCATATTAAATCGGAATTCGTATTATTCGAATTCGTACTAACTAAGGCTTGGCTGTAAATAATTTTCTACGAAAGTCGGAGTCAGTATAATACTATCATGCTTATAATTATTTTCTCTACTTCGGGGATAAGTTACAGGAGATTTTAACTTGTTTCACTACAGTTTTCTTATTAAAAAAACGTTGAAAGATTTGAAGATGTAGTGTTCTTGCCTCTACTGAGGGAATTACCGACGAAAGTTACAGCAAACATACTACACCCTGATATAGAATTGGAGTTGTGGACTGGCTTTCCCGGTAGCTTATTTATACTATACATCTCTCAACACTTGCTCTAATATATATATTTTACATATATATACAAGGTTTAAGATTTATATAATTTTTACATAATAAATTACTCAGAGACACCACCCACCTGGAAAACAATAGTTAAATTAGTGTTAGCATATTTAATGTACGGATAATTAAAAAAAGCTAAATAGAAACAATTTTGCATCGAGGAAAAAAAGTCAATATTAACCAATGATTAATATTATTTTCAATATTTCGGCAAGCACGGGAGACAACTCCAAACATATTTCGGTATTAGTATGACTGTACATTGGTTGGCGCAAGGAAATAGAATTGTTTAGAAAATTAATGCTTCAGGGACATTCTCTGCATGAAGAAAACAATAGTTAAGTCATTGTTAAAATATTTAATGCAGGGAACGTTAAAAAGATAACTATAAAGAATTATACCAAGAGGAAAAAACAATATTAGTCATAGGGGAAGATGAGACGATCTTGTGTGACGATCAAGGGTACTAGAGATATAACTTACTGCTAAGTTGTTGTTGTTTAGCTCCAGGTTAACCATGATTGAGTCGACCTATGATCAAAGGCAATCCATCCGTGACCATCGCTTCTTTTTTATCTTGGCATAATGTACCCCAGACTACATTATTCAATGTGTCCTTTTTTTTTTAGGACAGTAGGGTGTGATTTGAGAAAGATTTGGCTGCTAGTTCTAGCACAGGTGGTGAATTGGCAGTTTTCGTTCTGGCTCACTGCACTCTGAGTTCAAATCCCGCCGATGTTATCTTTGCCTTTCATCCTTTCGAGGTCGCTAAACAAAGTACCAGTCTAGAGCGGTGGACTGGCGGAATCGTTCGAGCATCAGATGGGATGCCGTGTGGTATATGTTCTGGCTCTTTACGTTCTGAGTTCAAATCTCACCATGGCCTACTTGGGTTGTAGACTTAATCCGTCCCCCCACCGGTTTAACACCACCACCTGGCCCTTGGTAGCCTTTAGCGGAGTCTACTACTCTGTTGCCAGCATTTGGACCAGGTCTCCGGTCTTAGGATACCTTCCTCCCTCTCTCCCATCAGTCTTGGAGGCGCTGAAAAAGGGCGATGGACACTGCCTTCCATCCTACTAAGCGACAAAAAAAGAAAAGAAAAAGATCAAGCGATCAGGTAGGAACTCTCTAGTCGTATAAGGACAAGGAGTCAGATAACAGATTTTACCTCTCTCTTTATCATCTTTCATAGAAATAATAGAGATATATAATGGAAGAAAACAGTCGATTGGTAATTAATTGTTTTTGTTTAGAACTGTGATCAATGGAATTGTAGACTTGACGATCCCATCTTTTTTTCCCCAGACATAGCTTATCTAGGACTACATTATCCAATGTGTCCTTCCCTTTTTAAAAAGATGGTAGCGTGATATTTGAGCTGAGATTTGGTTGCTATTTCTAGCAGGTGAAGTGACTATATGGAGGCTCCCTCATTGACTCATTTCGTAATTACTTTATCGACATAGGCGGAATTGGAACTTGAAACTCGAGAAATAAATCTAAAATTGTAAGTCCCCGGCTGAAATGTGTCTGCTACTCTACAATTTTCATCGGCAGAGATAATATCGAATATTTATCTCTGACAAAAATATGCACAAAGTGTCCGATATATAAAGGTGCACCAAAGGGATGATGTGAAAATGAAAACTTTACTAAACGCTTTGCTGACATCAATAACAAAAATGTGACTACAATACAGCTGGAATCGAACTCAGATCGCAGGTTTGGCATTCTTCAAGAGTTCTTAAACCAGTGCTGTGTATTAATTTCTCCTAAATAGAAGTGCTTCAAATAATATTTATAGAGCAATTTGTCGAGGTCGCTCAGTTGGTAGAGTGGCTAATTCCTGCTTGTTATTCTTAGGTCAGTGGTTCGATTTCTTATGGCGAGAATAAGTACTTCCATTTTTTAAAAATCTGGTGAATGGCAAAATGGAACTCAACGACTCATAGAGCTTATCGAGAACAACAACATTCAACACCTTTGGCGAAAACTGAAAATTAATATTAATTCATTTCGTGGAGAAAAAAAGTAAACAAAATATCAAAGAAGTGTGATATAGAAATATTGACACATTTCAGACTGATAATTTAATGAATACTGATGATGGAAGGAGTTATATTTATGGATTGTTTTATAGAACCGAGTTATCTGCTTTAGTTCTTTCAACAGTAATATTGTCAAGTTTTAAAACAAGGCGATATAATAGAATTAATGAAAAAAAATACGGAAAATATAAAAAGCACGTACAAAACTAATGAATTATATGAGTATACAAAGTTCTGTCTATTTACTGGTCTTTGTGAATATCAGTATTTGTGAATTTCTGTATCTATGTTTCTGTATGTGTCTAAATTCTATGTATTTCTTTCTATCTGCATCTATCCAACTAGTCAGAGAAAGAGAGAGTGAGTGAGAGAGAGAGAGAGAGATACATATACTCTCCCTCAATTTTTATATATATTTTCCTTTCTCTCTTTTTCTTTCGTTCTTTCTATGTATATAAAATGCACACACACACACGTTTACACACACAAACATATAAAGATAAATACACAAGGAATTTATACATACAAGTTCGCGGTGGCATAGAACCATCCACCGAAAGCATGTTTAAGAGTGCTATTTAATACTCTACAGAAATATCATAAAGATACATTTTCTGGAGTGGTGAAATTTACCCATTCCAAATAGCAGGGCGTCAAGACAGATCGTGCGGGTCATATCACGAACACG
>JAOPJM010164697.1:0-13179 GCA_027124095.1 Muusoctopus leioderma
AATGTTTTGAACACCGAAAATTTGATGAAATAGCGAAAAATCATATAATTGAATTTTTGGTGTTCTGAACTTTTGGTCTTTTGAAATTCGGTCTATCGCGTTCGGTCTTGTCAGTTTTGGTCTTATGACCCAGACCCTTATTATTGTTGTTGTTGAAAAGCACTGAAGGATAGTGATAAGCAATACTAAGTTGTTGGTGATAAGGTTTCAATTCCCAATTGGAATTGTTTCTCTTATGCTTAATGCCTTTGGAAAAACATGAATATTACAAATGAATGTTTCATCTCTCTAGATTTAAGGCTTCCATTTTATTAGGCAAGAAGCTGTAATTATTCAACTGCTGCCCTCATCATCATCATCATCAACACTACCATGACAGTCATCATCTCCTCACCATCCCTGTCATCATAAAATCTACACCATCATCATTATAATCATTTTCATCACCATCATCATCATCATCATCATAATCACCACAACCATGCAATCATCATCTCCACCTCCACCATCATCATCATTATCATCGTTATTATCATGATCATCATCATTATCATCACCATAATTAATCTACTGTCTTCTCTTTTTTCTGAACTAGAAAGCTTCCAGCACACCATTTATAACGAGTTCCCTACATCAAGTAAATGACAGTTACAGATTAAATGCTGTGACAGCCTTAGATGGACTAAGAATGTTCTTAGACTCTAGAATTAAGTATCCAAGTCATGACCATGCCATGATGTTTACAGAGTAAGTAATATATAACTATATCATTATTATTATTATCTATTAATTATTTATCTCCAGATAGTGTGAATGGTATAAAGCTGGAGGTTAAGTATTTTCTATTAAAACATGTCCACAACATAGTCTTAATTTCTGCTGGTGAAGGGAGTGGTGTAAAGTTGGAGGCCAGTTTTCAGTGAGACATGTCCATAACATAGTCTTAATCTCTGCCTTTTCTTGTTTTTTAACTGTTTAGTCATGGAGGGGAGGGCAGCACCCATGACCCTTTCTTTTATTTATTCAGGGTCTTCGAGACTGATAGGAGAAAGGGAGGAAGTTATCTTCAAACCAGAGACCTAGCTCAAATGATTGCAGCAGAGTAAACTCTGTTAGAGGCACCCAAGGGTCAGGTATTGGTGTTAAACTGGGCGTCGGATTAAGTCTACCACTATGGAGTGAGTAGTGTAAAATTGGGGGCAAGTATTTAGTGAGATATGTCCACACCACAGTTTTAATTTCTGCTTGTGGAGTGAGTGGTGTAAAATAAGATATAGATTTCTAGTGAGATGTGTCCACAACATAGTCTTAAATTTTCTTTGTGGTCATTTTGAAGAGTACAGATGACCAAAATGGCAGTGTACTGATTCATATCAGGTCACTAACACTGTGTTGTGACTATGGCTAAGACATTTAACATTCAAATTGCCCAGTCCATCTATATGTAAATAGGAACATCCATCAATGTAGAAGAAGGGACAACTCACTGCTGTAAAGAGCTGTAGCAACAGTGTAATATTATAGAATGTTTCATTAACTTGCAGTTCTGAGTTCAATTTCTTCTGACGGTACAACTTGTAGGAAGATGTGTTCCATCACACTGACATACTCTGCATACACTATACAAAGACAAAGTCTTCTGTGGTGCCCCTATGATCTAATGAATTATGGGATACACCACACTGCAAATAGATTTTGCAAAAGCCATGATTATCACAACTTCTCATTTCCCTTCCCTATAAAATCTGTGACCTTTGTGTGTATGTAAGAAATCAGTATTTTAAATTATAGTACCTAGAGCAGGAAGTAATCTACCAACAAACAACACCATGTTGCAGTCTCTTACTTTCTTCATTCATTAAAATATAGGATCTTATACAAGCCAACGAGAGTGTCTAGATGGTCATTCAAACTGCAAGAAATAGCACCCTGATGTCTTAAAAAGAAAGGACACATAGAGTAATGTAGTCCTAGATACTGTATGTCTGAATAAAAAGACAGGATGGTCATGGCTGGAACAATTTTTATCATAGGTCTGACTGATCAGGGCCAAACCGGAGCCTAATCAACAACAACAACTACTACTACTACTACTGATGGATTCTCCGTCGGTTTCGATGATGAGTGTTCCATTGTTCGATCAACGGAACGGCCTACTCATTGAATTAACGTGTAAGCGGCTGAGCATTCTATAGACACGTGTACCCTTAACGAAATTCTCAAGCCGAATCAGCATGACACAGTGTGACAAGGCTGTAAAATTACAGGTACAATCCATCCGACGGGCTTCTATACAGTTTCAGTCTACCCAGATTCACTCACAAGGCTTAGGTTGACCCGTGGTTACGGCAGAGACACTTGGCCAAGATACCATGCAGTGGGATCGAACCCGGGACCTCGTGATTGCGAAGCGAGCTTCTTAACCATTCGGCTATATACATACATACATACATACATACATACATACATACATACATACATACATACATACATACATACCATTGAGGAAGCTTCAATGTGGTCACCTGATCTGTTAGAAATAGCAGCCAAACTTTCTTCAAGTCCACCTACCATCTAAAAAAGGACATTGGATATTATTGTCCTTGATACTCAATTAGGGCTGACCTGGAGCTAAACTACTACTACTACTACTACTACTACTACTACTATAGGGTATTTCTACCTAGTCAGGCAATTCACTTTACTTCGCTTCTCTTTCATACAAGTCAATTTATTGTTTTTGTATGTTTATAAGTATAATACAAAGTTCTAAAATATCATAGAGTTAATGTTTGCCGAGAGTTTGTAAGGAGCAGACTTCAGCTTGTTTCTTATCCCAGCATGTTTATCTCACTTCTATTTGAAGAGGAATGGAAGAAAACACAGGTGAGTGTGAGAACATGGAAGTTAAATATGTCCACTCTAAATAATTGTTTTTAACATAGTCACAAGGCCACAAATTTAAGGGCAGGAGTTAGTCGTTTAAATCAACCCCAGTACTAGACTGGTACTCTAAATAATGTTTGTTTAAGATATATTTTAGAATGAAAATTATTTCTTCAACTTTCAGTTACAAAACTTACAGACAGACGACGATGTCTCTAATTTATGGTAAGTACTTATGCTTGTGGTGGTGGTGTGCTATGGTGGTGCGGTGATGGTGTGGTATAACGGGATTAGATATCATGAGATGTGGTAGTGGGGTGTTCGTGTATTGTGGTGTTGGTGTGGTTTTCATATGTGCTATGGTGAGCTGTTAGTGTGATGTAATGCAGTGCAGTATGGTGTGATATTATTAAATATTATGAGATGTGGTGGGTGGGTTTTTAGTGCAGTGTGGTGTGGAGGTGTGGTGTGGTGTGGTGTGGTGAGCTGGTAGTGTGATGTAATGCAGGGCGGTGTGGTGTGATGTGATTTTGATTTGAAGTGGTATGGTTGTTGTTGTTTAGGCCCAGGTCTGCTCTCATCGAAGGCATTTATGAAAGGCATTCCAGCAATGACCATCCCCCGTCTTATTTTCAGACAAACTATAGTTATCCAATGTATCCATTCTTATTTAAGAATGTGATTTAAAGGAAAGTTGACTGCTATTTCTAGCAGGTCGAGTAACCAGTTAGATGCTTCCCTCTTTGGATCAGCCTCTCTCTTTGGTATGGTGGTGGTGTGGTGAAGTGATGGTGTTTGTCATGTAGTGTGGTATGGTGTGATATTGTTGTTGTTTAACCCAAGGTTAGCCCTTATCCAGAAGACCTATAATCAAAGCCATGGCAAACCCATCATTTTTTTCAGAACTACATTATCTAATGTGTCCTTCCCTTCTTTTATGGCTTAGTTAGAGGTGGAGGGACATTGCCCATGACCTTTTTATGACTTATGTGTCTGATGATGGGAAAGGAAGAAGTAATCATATCTCATCAGGTACAGTCCATCTGATGGGATTCCACATAGTCTCCAACCACACAATTTCTCTGACAAGACTTGGGTCGATCCAAGGCTATGGTAGAAGACACTTGCACAAGGGGGCCATGTAGTGGGATCCCACTCAGAATAATGTAACTTTGAAGTGAACTTCTTAACCCCACGACCAGTAGGGTGTGATTTGAGGAAGATTTGTTTACTATTTCTAGCAGATCGTGCAACATTTTAGAGGATCCCTCATTGACTCATGTGTGATATAGTTTTATTCTGTGGTTTCATTTGTTCCAGAGAGTTAGATTCTTGGTAAGTACCTATGGTTGTGATGATGTGGTAATGTTTGTGATTTGAGAGAGATTTTAGGAGAGTCTTGATTGCTAATATTGATTGCTAAATAACAAATTGGCAGAGTCATTAAAGTATTGGACAGAATGTCTTGCAGTATTTGTACCAACTCTTTACATTCTGAGTTCGAATCCTGTCAAGGTTAAATTTACCTGTCATCCTTCCAGGGTTAGTAAAGTACCAGTTAAGTACTGGGATCAATTTAATTGACTAACCCTTCCCTACGAATGTGTGGCCTTGTGCCTATGTTAGATAAAACTATTCCTGTTCTTATTTTTAATTATCTAGACTTAGTCAACTCCAAACAAGTCGATCATTAACACATGAAGTTATTGATATCTAGAGAGCTACCTATTGTTTTAGCACCTCAGATGTACCTTGATTTGGTCTAGTCTGAAACTAGGGTGCACACTCTAACATTCAGTGTTTAGTTGTTGTTGTTCAGCCACAGGTCAGCTCTAATCAAGCAGACATATTATCAAAGATGTTCGAGCCATGATTAAGCAGGCTTTTATTCAGACATAGTATATCTAGGACTGCATTATCCAGTGTGTCCTTCCTTTTGTAGGATAGAGTATGATTTGAGGCTGCTGTTTCTAGCAGGTCAAGTGAATGCATCAGGTTTCCTTGTTGGGTCCCTAGTTGTGTGGGGTGGAGCATGGACGTTTGAACATATATACATCTAGGCATGTTATATGAGGTACAGTGAAACATTCAGAACATGTAATGTGAAGTGCTGGGTAGACGTCATAGCATGCTGTGTGGGATGTAATATAGAAGACTGAGTAAGATGCAGTGTGACAAGTCTGGTGCTGTTTTGTTGGTTACAATATGACAGCCTTGACATGTTGTACAGAGTGCTTCATGATGTGTAGTGGCCTGTCACGGCATATTGTATGGAGTACAAAAGATGGTAGCCTGAATGTGTTGTGTGGGATTAAATATGAAAGCCTTTGAAAGTCGTATGGATTATAATGGTTGCCAAACTAGCTACACATATTTTCACCTCTTGTTTCTATTGTGCATTAGATATACAATTTTAATCTTATTACTCTTATCTTCCATCCAGGAGTCACATTTGCCCCAGGTATCTGTACAGAACGTAGTGTGTCTCTGATAGTTGATAATGGGGCATTCACTTCTGTTAGATCAGCAACACATGAGCTGGCTCACAAGTAAGTCACATTACACCAACATATATTGTTCTGTTCCGCATCAAAGACTAACCTCACAACACTATTATTTTTGACATCACTCCGCTTTTCTTCTTATTCAGTTTAGGTGTAACTAGCCATGATGGAGAAGGAAATGCTACGGACTGTTCTTACTGGAAGCGGCACATAATGTCACCCGGCATGGGGATACTTGATAATTCGTCTAAGGAGTATGCCTTCAAATTTTCCGAATGTTCTATAAGGCAGTTGAGAAATAGTTTGAAGGCTTTAGACAACAGGTTAGTATGTTTAATGAGAATATCTTTCCTTGGTTGTATAAGCTTATTGAGACAATTCGGATGGCTGAGTGGACAGGTTATTGGACAACCAGTTAAGAGGTTCATGATTTATATCTTGACACTGGCATTGTGATATGTCAATTGTCAAAACACTTAGCTCTCAAACAACCCAGACCACCTAACCATAAACAGGTGCCATAAGATAGATAGAAGCAGTGGTAGCAATATAAAACTGATGAGTGTTTTGTCATAATGAAGTTTTCAGTTCAAATCTTTCTTTAGGTATATAGTGGACAGTGATCGGCCCTGCCAATTTAACTTACCCCTAGACACACTACATGAATATAAAATCTTCAGTGGTGTCCCTATCACTCACTGGGTTATGGGACTCAACATTGACTTATTAAAGATGGATCCTTTGTTGGTTTCAATGATGAGCATTCAATTATTCGATCAACTGAACTACCTACTTGTTAAATTAACGTGTAAATTGCAGAGTATTCCCCAGATATATGTACCCTTAACGTAATTCTTAGGCTAAGTCACTGTGACACAATATGCGAGAAGGTTTAGTGGAACTGAGACTATGGTAAAAGACACTTGGCCAAGATGCTGCGGAACGGGATTGAGTCTGGGACCTTATGAGTGCAAAGCAAACTTCTTAACCACTCAGCTATACCTACATTGATAGGTTTATTATGCATATTGGCAAACACATGCATATACACGCCATTGCATACAGACATGTGTCTATTGTTCATGCACATTTCTAGGCACACACATTTTCATCATATTTACATGCACAAACACACATGCATATTTCCATTAAACAGAAGCATGCAAACGTTGTTTACATATTCTTTTATTGGTTTCATTCATTAGACTGTGACCCTATATAACTATATACAGGCATAATTATATACTTATTTATTATTATGTGGATTGTGCAATTATATACAAGCATACATACACTTGTATTTAAAAAAACATACATATATAATGCTTATATACACATATGCTCACTAGATCAAGCACAATAATATAGATTGTAAGCTCTCAGTCTACTCAATCCGTAGCACAGTTTAAACTCTTGATAGAAAGCTATTTCACTTACTCTAATAATGCTCTAGGGAAACGTATGAATGTCACAACTTCATTCCTCTACCTCCTGAAGTTAATGAGTTTGATCCCTTGATGATAGATACCTCTGGTCACGAAAGGTCAAGCAGTTGATTCAGTCTATTGTTTAAGTATGATTACTATTTATGATTATTATTCATACTCACACATACATACATGCCTACATACGTACACACACATACATACACACACCACATTAACCATCTATTAAACACTAACACGTCCATGTGTATGTGCTTTATACATACCGTATTTATTGGTATATAATATTCACTTTATTGGCATGAAAAAACGTGATCATATAATTTCTACAATGTTGACTTTACAGTAGATTCACTTTTATGGCCTACACCGGTAAAGTTCAAAGATAACTTTTGAATTTGTTTTTCGTTTCATTTAAGATACGTGAACTTTTTCAATGTATTTTATACAGTAATTTTAAAAAATCTGACTAAACACTCCTTTTACCATACATGGTAATACAAAATAGTATGGTTAGTACTTTAGATGGGTGAATGTTTGGAAAACCAAGGTGCTACAAACATCTTCTTTTGACAATCCAACAAGGGAGCCTCGATTCAGTTACCTGAACTACTGTAAATAACAGCCAAATCTCCCCCACTCCACACCCTACTGTCTAAAAAAGGTATATTAGATAATGTAGCCCAGATATACTATGTCTGAAAAAATGATGGAATGGTCATGGTTGGAATATCTTTGATCATAGATCTGCACGATCAGGGTTGATCTTGGTTTAAAAAACAACTGGACTAAAAGTATTGCAGTATTTAGTTTTCTACCTCAATTTTCTAAGTTCAAATCATGCTGGGTGAGGCTTTGTAATTCTTTACTTTGCATATGATCAAATAAATATCAGTCATGCACTGAAGTTGATTGAATAGACTATACACCCTGCACTATGAATATGTGGCCTTACATAATCTTAAGGAATCATTATACATACAAATACACATATATGCATATATATACACATGTATCTATATGCATACTTTAAAATGATAAATATACTTAAAATATGTGATTATGTATTCATACATAAATACATACATAATACATATAGACATACACACATGTGCGTGCATGCATATACAAAATCACATATATGTACACACATATGATTATACAGACGCATGCAGAGACTTATCTGCGCACATACACACACACACTCATACAATCACAAACACACATACACAAGCATGAACACTAAAAAGACACACATACTGAGTGTGTGTCTTTGGTCACAAACATGCTCACAAACATACACTCATACACAAGTATATGATTGCCCAAACATTCATGCGTACACAAATGCACACAAACAAAAACTCATACACACTGAAACAAACAAACATAAACGGTTTACTGATCATAAACATATTAAAATATACAAGCATGAATGTACACAGAAATATACATACACACACAAACACTGAAGCACACTCATAAAAACAAACACACATGCACACTCACACACACTTATATACAGTTTGTTTACCTTAAACACATTCACATAAACAAACACACACAGTTATATATATACAGAAACTGATATATATACACACAGTTTAACTTATTCTTAATCTCTAGAATGACCTCTGTCTTTTTGTTTTTTGTTGTTGTTGATCTTCCACAGTGGTACAAATTGCCTTACGAATGAAGTCAACAACACGAGAGAGTTCTTAAGCAACATAAACACATTACCTGGAGTACTGCAAAATGTTCATGACCAGTGTAGAGATATTAATGGACCAGACTCATTTATGTGTGTAAGTTATTTTCGTCTTCTCAATAATTTTGCCTCTGAACGGTGGTAGATAGCAGGATTGGTAGAGCGACAAAATGCCTTGTAGTTTTTAGTTATATCACTTTATATCCGTCTTGGTCGTGGGGTCAATGAAATTATTACCACTCAGTTTGGTAATTAAACTGAGTTTGATCCTGTGTATACTGTGTATACTCTTCTCCTACAAACCAGTAGCCTTGTGTCAAAGTTTTTTAAAAGAATGATATCTGTCAAATAGGTGATGACTGCTTTAGAACAATGTAAACTTCTGATTAGTTTTGAAGTTTTAATTCCCAATTGAAAGCCAATTCACTTCATTTATGCTGCAAAAGCAATTGATAGCGGAGATGCTAGAACGGAGGAGTGTTGATGTGTGCTGTGTGCAAGAGGTTAAATGGAGGGGTTCCTCCGCCAGACTCCCCACGAGCAAGAAAAACACGTACAAATTCTTCTGGGTGGGTAGCAGCGATGGGGTGTAGCAGCGAAGGGGTGTAGCAGCAATGGGGTGTAGCAGCGATGGGGTGTCGCAGCGATGGGGTGTAGCAGCGATGGAGTGTAGCAGCGATGGGGTGGGTAGCAGTAATAGGGTGGGTTGAGTAAGCATATTAGTAGCAGAGAAATGAATAGAGAAGCTAATCGAGGATAATTTAGCTTAGACTAGTCCTAAACAATATGACTGACATTCATCTCTGCATATGCCACTCAATCTGAGTTGGCAGATAAACAGAAGGACCGCTTCTATGAGGCCCTCTTGCAGATTACCTCAGTGACGAATGACGGTTACCTCATTATCATGGCTGGCGATTTTAATAGATAAGTTGGTTAACACCATGGTGGTTTCACCGGTGTACATGGAGGCTATGGGTACGGTACGAGAAATGAGGAGGAATCAACGCTCCGGAGTTTTGTGACGCTAATAACCTAATGAACTGCAACACCAACTTCAGGAAACTGGCCAGTCACCTGATCCCCAACCATTCAGGAGAACACGCAAGCCAGATTGACTTCACTCTCGCCAGGAAATTGGATAGACAGTTGGTTGTGAATACTAAGTCTTTCCCGGGGGAAGAGTATACCACCCAACATAGACTAATGATCAGTGACCTTAGAATAAGAGCTAGATGGGCCCAGAGACATAACACAATAGAGAAATTGGATATATAGCTGCTTAAAGAGCCTAGACCCAGTTGTAAGTTCAGATAGTTACTAGTAGACGCATATGACAAGAGGGAGGAAGAGGTAGAGACTTATAGTATAGAAGACAATTGGCAATTCCCAAGGAGCAGTCTAGCCTGCTGAGAGCTACAGACCAAACCTGTGGCCGGTGCAAGGTCCCAGCTAGATGGAGGGTGACATGGTAGTGGAATTCTACTATAGTTAGAGCTATAAAAGCGAAGAGACAAGCCTGGAAAAACTGGAAGGTTGGGGGCTTGGAAGAGCAATATAACGTAGCGAGAAGAGAAGCTAGACGCCAGGTATATTAAGCTAAGGGAGAAGCAGAGTGTAAGATATTTGCGCATGTTCTAAGACGTGAGGATCAGAAGCAGTGTACCAGGGAACATCGAGACGTCGTTGGGGAGGAGTGTGTCCGGAATGACAACGGCACACTTGCTCTTAATGACGCCGAAAAGAAAGAGGCATGGAAGTGCTATTATTAGGGGCTGCTGAATATAGAGAATGCATGGGAGAGTGATGGTCTACCTCATGTAGACCAAACAGAGGGACCAGCCATTAAAGTTGACAGCAGTGTGGTCTCCAGAGCGATTAAGGATATGAAAGCAGGGAAGGCAGCTGGCCGATCAGAGATAGTCGCCGAGATGCTTAAAATACCAGGCGAAGTAGGGCATTTGCTAGTTACCAGGAAGAGGTACTACTGATGCCATCGTCATAGTGAGACAGCTACAGGAGAAGTACCTAGCTATGAGTAAGCCCCTATACTTAGCCTTCATTGGCCTGGAAAAGGCCTTCGACAGAGGCCCACACTCTGTGATTTGGTGGGCGTTAAGGAAACTGAGTGTAGATCAATGGCTCGTAAGGGCCGTACAAGCCATGAACAGAGATACAGTTAGCAAGGTAAAACTCAGCAATGGGTTCAGCGACGAATTTAGCGTAGAGGTAAGAGTCCATCAGGGCTCAGTTCTCAGCCCCCTTCCTGTTTATCATGATGCTCCAGGCCGTATCGGAGGAGATTAAGACCGGTTGTCCATAGGAACTCCTTTATGCTGATGATCTAGTTCTTATAGAAGAATCGGTAGGAGACCTGGAGAAAACATTTCAGACATGGAAGCAAAACCTGAAATCGAAGGTCCTCAAAGTCAACTTAGTGAAGACTAAAGTTTTGGTTAGTAGGAAGAAAGACAGGAGCCTGCTACCATGAGGGAAATGGCCATGCTCAATATGCAGAAAAGGAGTAGGTAGTGTACCCAGTGTAAACTATGGACGCACAGATGATGTAGTGGAATTACAGGCAGGCTAATAGAGAAGGTAAACTTCGTATGTGACAGATGCAAAGGAGGATTTAGTAAGAAAAAACATGAAATAACATCCTTCAAATGCACGGAAGGTTCACTGGAAGTAGTCGGCAGCTTTTGCTACATTGGTGACCTCATTAGCAGTGGGGATGGTGTTTTGGATGTATTGTAGCCAGAGTAATAACGGGATGGGAAAGGTTGTGCTGGTAACAAAGGGTTTCTCTCTCAAAATGAAGGGGAGATTGTATGATACTTGTGTACGAAGTGCGATACTGCATGGAAGTGAGACGTGTGCCTTGAATGCGAATGATTTGCGACGACTGGAAAGAATTGAAGCGAGCATGATCGATGGAAGTGTAATGTTAGTGTGCCTGAGCGACGGAGCACAAACGAACTGAGAGAACATCCGTGTATAAGAGGAATCAGATGTTATGTGCAAGAGCGAAAACTGCGCTGGTATGGGCATGTGATGCGTATGAAGGATGCCAGTTGTATAAAGAAGTGCTGAACGCTTGAAGTAGATGGAACTCGTGGAAGAGGTAGACCTCGGAAGACATGGGACGAAGTGATGAAGACTGGCATCCAGAAGCTGAACTTCACAAAAGAGATGATAAAGAACCGAGTTGATTGGCAACATGCAGTCCCACTGATGCAAGCATGACAGAATAACCATTAGAAAATAGTGGGGTTTATATGGCGGCTGAGATGTATGATTGTGCAGTATACTCTGATTAGGTCTCCATCTACTATTTTCTGATTTATCACACCTGTCCGATTCACTGTATGGCATTTGTCCAGCCCATCCATCTTCACCAAACCATCTCGCCCAGCCACTAGCTTTATCACCTCCACCGTGCAGTCTACCACTGTTAAGTCTCCATCTACGTACTATTCTCTGATTTATCACCTCAGGCCCATTCACTGTATGACACTTGTCCTGCCCATCTATCTTCACACACCCGATATCCTTATCACACTTTCTTAATATCCTACAATCTCCTCTCTTACCACTCCACATCTCTCTCACCACAATGCCTGTGTTTACCCATCCATCTCACCCTAGTCCTATTCACTGTATGACATTTGACGTGCCCATCCATCTTCACCCACCCAATATCATTATCACTCTTTCTTAATACCCCACCATCACCTCTCTTACCACTCTACATCTCTCCTACCATAGTGCCTGGGTTGGCCCATCCATCTTCACCGACACACGCCCCCACCACCAACACCACCTCCTCTCTTGTCACTCCACCTCGGACCTGTCTACACTCATCTACTACCCACTACTCATCCTCTTTCCTCATATACCTCTTAGTTGACATCTCTTCTCCCACCTACCATCGCATGGCCCTACCCTTCCATTACACAACTACGACACCCATACCGCTGCTAATATGTAGCCATCACTATCTCTCTCCATTTCCCCCTCTCCTACCACCCATTCGCGACTTCCTTCTTCACACCCACACTCATACATTTCCCATCCTCCCTCTTGTACATCACTCCCCCCCTATATTCACACTCTTGGCCAAGTTTTCCTTCAAGAACGGAGACTATGTACTGTAGAGAGGACACCTTAGCCTTGCAGAAGACAAGGCAGCCTCTCGAGTGTTAGTGCCACGATAAAATACACCCACTACACCCTATAAAGCGGTTGGCGATTGAACGGAGACAACGTAGGGTAGAGAGGACACTTTAGTTGTGTTTTCGGACACAACAATCTCTCTAGTGTTAGTGCCACAATAAACTGCACCCAGTACACTCTGTAAAGTGGTTGGTGATAGGAAGGGCATCCAGACGTAGAAACCATGCCAAACGAAATGTGCGAGCGAGACGTGGTCCCGACCCTTCTAGAGGAGTGGTGACTCCAAATGAGAATTGACCCGGGCCGAAATCACCCATCCAACCCATACTAGCATGGAAAGCGGACATAAAATGATGATGATGAATGTCACAATGTCCTAGTTTTCTCATTCTCCTTTTTGTTTTTGTTGTGTTACTTCAATCTGTTTTCTTTATATGTATACACACACACACACATATAT
>JAOPJM010164987.1:0-13177 GCA_027124095.1 Muusoctopus leioderma
CCCCCATCATTGTATAACGTCTTTCTCCCTCCCCCGTCTTTTCTTGTATATATTTTTATTTCACCACACGTATGTCTTTCGTACACTGTATTTTATATCTTTTGGGCCCTTGTGGCCAATAAAGAAAGGATTATTATTATTATTGGATGTCAGCGTGAACGGATATGTTTTGCTTCGCTCTCGACTAGTCTTTGACTTGATTTTAATAATATTTTTCAGAAATTGGATATTTTTACTAGTTGTACCATGTAAACCTATTTTGCAGGGTAAGTGCAATTAATTTTGACATTTTGAACTTTGTTTTCATTCGACTTACCCGTAATGGTGTCGAGTCTGCGAAAAAAACTCCCACCTAAAAGGTAAAACGAAGGTAGACATTACTGCGAACAGAAGGCAGGAAAGCATAAAGGTCTTATATTTTTCGGGAGAGAGAATTTATTGAGTCGTTCGGGAAACTTGCTCGGTGACAACAATAGCATTCACACTAACATACAGAGAACGAGAAGCGCTCACATGGAATTAGTTTCGCGCTGGTAGCCTCAAACGTCGAATATTTGGATACGGACAAAGCACAGTCTGAAACGTACCAGTGGCAGGACTGTGTTTAAAAGTACCCCCATCTCCTTGCCCGAAGAATATATTCAGAAGCAGGCAAGGAGAGAATTGATTTACCTTTGTCTAACGAAGGAAGAGGGACCTTTTTCTCTTCTCCCTAAAGACCAGCTAAAGCAAGCCCTAGCAGATGTCTGGGTGAGTATCCCCCATATAGACAAGGGCAAAGCCTACGGCACCATCTGCCTAGACTTACAGTTTATACTCTTCTGAACTAGTTAGCTTCATACATTCTCCACATGGATGGTGGACTGAACTGTAGTACAACATGCACAACAAAAATGGAATGCCGTAGCAATCAGTGTGTGTATGTGTGCACACGTCAGTATGTGTGTGAGAGAGCAGGAGGGCAAGTTGTTGTTTAGCCGCAGGTCAGCTTTTATCGAGCAGACCTACGATCAAAGTCATTCCCACCGTGACCCTACCGTCTTTCCCTATGTGCAGGGAAGCCAGGACCACAATATGTTCTTTTCTAAGACGGTGGAGTGTGATTTGACGGAGATTTGCTGGTATTTCTAGCATGCCTAGTTACCACGTAGTGTGTATGTCAAGAACGGCGGGAGTGTAGAAAATTTAGCCTGTTGTTAAAGCCATGGAGATGTTCGCTACAACACCCCTGATCACCCAGTGGCTCACCATTTCAACAGATTCCCTTCTACTAGATAAGTTCGTAAACAAAGACTCGCCTTCAAATTGGGAACAACCTTCCAACAGCATCAGCAACACGCTAAATTTCCTCTAATACCCCACCAACACACATATACAGTACTGAGTCTTTTCACTCACACACACTGACGGACGTACACACACTGACTCTTTTGCTAGTTACCATTCCTGTTGCCTATGTCCAACATTTCGGCCGATCATCCACTCTCCTCGACTCAGAAACCATATTCAACATACTTCTGGCCTCCATTACTAATACGACTCTCGGATAACTGTACGCAGATCTCTCTCTTCACCTATAAAGGCTACAGCCCGTAACGTCGGATATTTTCCTTCCCTCACGGCGACTACATATATTTTAACCACATTTCCTTCCTTTTCTAACGCAGTAGTGGGTGATTTGAGGAAGATCTAGCTGCTGCTGTTTCTAGCAGGTCGGGTGACCATGTGGATTCCCTCGTTGGCTCGAGTCATCTAGAGTAGAATAATGGTTTCTAAAGTGAGCACTGTCGCATAGGTGTTTGTTTAAGGAAGTATTATGTGGAATTCCTAAGGAAGCGTTGGGTTTATTGCTACGTGTTTGAAATCTCCTGTGTTATTACCTTCTATGGTGTTGTGAAACCCTACTCTTCTGTTTAATATTATAGAGTAGGGAGACACTGGAGATGAAGTCAAACAGGGTTGAAATGAAAACTTTTGTGAATCACTACTCAGTGTGTATTTGTAATGAATTAACATATTCTTAGGGTTGAAGTAGTTTTCGATCTTGATGAGGAGTCCCAGCTTGTGATGGACTCCAGCTGATGTAAAATGTGTAGGCTATCCACTTCATAAAAATTATGGTTAGGTTTGCAATCATACAGCAAAAGTCGTATATTTAGTTAGGACAACACACATATACACTAACAGCAAAATTAAGCAGTGTAAAACTAATATTAAGCATTATTTATAAAAAATTTAATAAATATTGATCATAAACTCTCATAAATCAGTGTACAAGCAGCGAAAATGCAGTCGGCCACATATGTTCTTTGAACCACAGTCATGTTTACTCTTCAAGGTATTGAATGCGAAATTGAAAAAACCTAACGCTGGTTGCCAGAAATGTTGATATAAGCTGATTTAAGTTCATTTATAATTATTTTTTACGGAATTTTTTGGTAAGTAATACTTAATATTGGTTTTAGAACATTTAATTTTTGTTGTAGCATATGTGTCTTGGCCTAATCGGCCATAATATTTTGTTGTAAGTTTGCCAACTTAACGGAAATTATTGTAGCTTGTAAAGTTAATCGTTTGTAAGGTTTGTAATGTTTTCATTTATATGATAGTTATGAAATGAGATCACATAGTTCTATAGATTTGTTTGAGGGGTATTTGTTTTCGGTACTGGGCTGGTATAGAATGAGAGACAAGTAGGAGAATTAAGCGATGCTGGAAGGGATCCTCCTGGGTAAGCAGCTAGAATGTACAGCTGAAAACGAGAAGCAAGAGCTTGTAGGCAACGGTTTCTGATCATGGGATCAACCTCCTGTCACGGATACATGGAACCATACAATTTTACTTGTGCATGTGAGATATATTGATTATTTTGAGTAGGTGGGTTAAGAAAGAACTGATTTTGCTGATGAAAACTGTATACTTACTTAGAAAACTAGTAAATGCATTGTCAACACTTTAAATAGTGAATGAAATTAAAATTCTTTAAGGATGCCTGAA
Source organism: Muusoctopus leioderma (assembly GCA_027124095.1). Classification (NCBI taxonomy): domain Eukaryota; kingdom Metazoa; phylum Mollusca; class Cephalopoda; order Octopoda; family Octopodidae; genus Muusoctopus; species Muusoctopus leioderma. Next base: position 2,998 of record JAOPJM010164987.1, read on the forward strand.
GAGATAGAAAGTAGCATTAAACAATCGTATGTCACTTGAGTGTTGTAACTCAATTGAAGAGAATGTTTCATTCAGATAATACTGTAAATCATTGTTGTTGTTTAGCCCACAGGCCAGCCCTGATAGAGCAGACCTATGCGGGGCCAGAGTAACTTATACCAGGAACCCTAGGCTGTTAGCAATATGGGGCACCCATCTTTAACCATTAGTTGCCTGTTTAATTTTAAGTAATGCGATCTGTCAATCATGGGAATAAAGTGAATTGTTATGTGCTGATGTGTAATATATTAATTCCATTTCATAAAGAGACATTCGTTAGGACATTTTCATTAAATTTTAAGATATTAACAATATCTTAACAATACATAAACTTGAAACTAAATGTAATGGCTAATGAACTTGTTATTTAAATATTTTTCTTTGGTTTCTTTCAACACAATTGTTAACAATACTCTTGAAATAAGTTTGTCTGAGCACTTCGGACTCTATGTGCATTAAAGCTAAATTATTTAGTTTTTCATCTTTAAGTGTTGACCTTAAATATCTCTTTACATGTTTGATGGCTGAAAAGGAACGTTCACCTGAACAGTTTGTAATAAAAAGGGACAAATAAATTCTTAGGCATATGTACATATTTGGAAAAACATCTTGCAAATTGTTGGATACAAGGATCCTATGCATTTGAAAAGTAATGGAAGACTTAGCGTGGCTATCTTTTTTTATTTCCACTTCATAGCTTATGTATTCTCGAAAATGAATTATTTCCTGAGAAAAGTTGCTGCAAAGATACTTTACCTAAATAGTTACTAGCTGGTTCGCAGCATCATCAAGATCATCAGAGCTCATAAATTACATTTTGCTTAAAAATCAAAAATCAAAACTTAATGGACACGGCATCATATGCTTCATGCTTCTTTTGAAGAGCACTTGAAAGATGATCTAAAATAGGTAAAAAATACTCTTATTTTGAATCTATCCCTCCCTCCCAGAAGAAAAATTGTATCTTCAGCAGGCCCATCATTTTGTGGCAGTTTGATACTTCTTTTTCTCTTTCCTTGAAATTCTTCTCGGTAATTGGAATGACCCATCTTGATTTTACTCTTTTCTTCAAATCATCAAAACTCTTTCTTAGTTCAGACAGATAAGAATTTAATGATTTTAGAAGTTTTACTGCCTCATTAAGGTCTACTTTACAATATAATATACTTGTCTGGTAGAACCTTTCCATTACCGAAGACAAGAAAAACTAGCAAAATGCAATTTTCAAGGCTGATTAGTTTTAAAAGGATACCTTTAGCTTCCTGGTGTGCATTCATTTTCTCCTCCATATTTTCCATTAAATTTTGCAGAGCTTCTCTTATATTTTGATATCCCAAATTAAGTGCCTTTGTGATATCAGAACTAGCAGCCCACCGAGTATCACTCAGGTGTTTAACAACAGCTGTCTCATCAAAAGCCTCAACTAAAAGTGACCAACGGCGAGTTGATGCACTAAAGAAGCAATATATATTTTCCATAAACTAGAAAAATTCGCTTGCTTCAGGCATGTTTTCTATGGCAGAATGGCCAACTAAGTTGAGTGAATGAGCAAAGCATGGGATATAATGGGCAAAAGGACTTTTTTCTCCGAACTCTGGTCTGCAATCCTGTGTATTTACCACTCATATTTGTGGCATTGTCATATGATTGGCCTCTGCAGTTGCCTATGTCAACGTTATGCTTCTCCAAACCGCAAAATAAACTTTCTGCAAGTTTGATTTTTGATGATTTTAAATGTGTACAGCTAAGAGTTCCGATAACAGATTAAAGTATTGTCAAAGTGACAGATGGTGGTGTGGGAGCATATATGCAAACATACACAATTACATACATATATACATACAGGCATTCATATATATATGCATAGTTACATGTAAGCACTCGTGTACATTTCGCTACACTTTCACTTCAAATCCAATCAGAATACTGAGGCATAGTAAGTGTATTAATGAATCTGTATTGCATATTATGAAAACTGAATAAAATACGCAATGCATAATCATAATAGACAAGGGAATTTTTTATAGAAATTTTATAATCGATAGCTACAGTGGGAGGGGCTGTGAGGTTTTTTATTTTAGGGGACCCCCACCACCCCTTCCGTTGGAAATTCATGGGTCCCCGGACCGATGTACCTCTGCCCTGCGTTTGATAACTAGAAAAGAAACAGCTTCTTCCGTTTTCAGCAAAAAAATATATAAATAAAATAAAATAAATAAAAAGAGAGGGAGAGACTGAAACATTCACCAACAGCAAATCCAATTTTTTTTTTGTCCAGCCGAAAATAAAATTAAGAAAAATATAAATATCCTAGAATTTTTCCGGGCCCCTGATAGCGACGGACCCTTAGGCCTTATAGTATAATCCGGCCCTGGACCTATGGCCAAAGTCATTCCAGCTGTAACCATTTCATCGTCTTTTTCCAGACAGTATAATCAGAGCTACATTATCCAGTATGTCCTTCCATTTTTTAAAGACTGTTGGGTGTGATTTGACAGCTATTTCTAGCAGGTCAGTCCACCGCATAGAGGCCGTTTCGGTGGTTTGTATATCAATATTTTTTACGAGAGACGGGTATTTCGGTCCAATTCTTTCCCCAGTATTTCCAATTTCATTGGTTTTAAATTTCAAGTGTTAAAACTGAGGTTTTGATAAAGAGAACTTGTGAAATTGGGTGGATACCTTGAATCCAGAAAACATGTTAATGGGCCTGTTTTTCTTTTTCTGTATCAAATTGGTGCTTAGAAGATAAAATATCATTTTACGCCGAAAATCTTGGTTAATAATAATTCATAAATTTAAAAAAAGCAAAAAACAGATATTTGAATTTTAAATCTCAATTCACATTCGAATTTTAATTGCTGATATGTCCTTTTGCATTTCCCTTTTATCAATTTCAAATTTCAATCTGAGAAAACCGAAATGTTTGTAATATTCTTCGTTCCTTTTGAATAACCATAACCATTAAGTTTTCTTGGAAGAATATCAAAACACCTAATACAGCTGCAAACAGATGTTGATATTTTTTGAGTGAAGATTGGTGACTTGGCAAAATCAGAAGAGCGACGGAAAAAATGTATTTAGTTGCATCCATTCACGTTCTGAGTTCAAATTCTGCGGGGTGGGGGTAGACTTTGCGTTTCATCCTTTCGGGATCTATAAGTACCATTAAAGTGCTGGGTTCGATATAGCCGACAGCCACCCCAACCGATAATAATCTGTGGTCTTCTGCCACTGTTAGAAATCAATATATTTGAGAGACAAAATAAATAAATTTCATAAACATCTCAGATGTTCCGGAGTTGTATTTGTTTGACAAGTGACTTGATCTGAGATCGTTTGTTGAAACTGAGACAATTATATTATGGAAGAGTCATTTTAACCATTTAAGAACACACAAAAAAAAAGTTGGATGGCCAAACTTGTTTATCTAAGCAGTATATTTAACGTGATTAATGAGCTCATAATTTCACTCGAAATAAATCAAATATTCACTAATATATATTGCTCATGAGGGTAGTTGATTGGTAGAATTGGTACAGTGGCGGATAAAATGCGATGCGCTATTTAGTTATGTCTCTCTACTTTCTAGGTTCAAATCCTACGGTGGTCAATTTTGTTTTTGATCGTGGGGGGGGGGGCCGATAAAATAAAGTACCAGTGAAGTACTAAGGTCGATATAATCAACTATACGTCTCCCTCAAAAATGTGACCTTGCGTCCATATTAGAAATCAATATATATTTCTCATGAATAACAAAAAAAAATAGTGTATAAAAGTGTTAATTCCGTCTTAAAGAAACCTATATTCTCAGTGCTATCATACACATGTTAAACATATTCTCTCTCCGACGAAGAGCTTGCCCCAAACCTCAGTACTTGCGTCTCCCCTACAGCATACCAACTTATTATAATTTGCGAACTTTACTAAATGATTTTTGTCAAGGCGGCGAAATGGCAGAGTCGTTAGAGCATTTGATAGAATACCTTGCGGTAGTATTTTTTCTCGCTCTCTGCGCCCTGAATTAAAATCTCACCGAGGTCAATTTTGCCTTCTATCTTTTCGGGGTCGATAAATAAAGTACCAGTCCAGGGTGGTGGATTGGCGCAATAGTTGGAGCATCGGACGAGATGCCATGCAACGGTATCTGTTCCGGCTCTTTGCGTTCTGAGTTCAAATTCCGCCTCCTATCATCGGCCTCTTCATGGCAGGAAACAAGGTTATTCAAGACCCGGCTAAAGGTGATAGGCTTCAAAAGTCAGACAGAGGGACGCGTTGATTGGAGCAATATCTCGGGCGCATTAGTATGCATGAATGTGGACTTAGCACTGAAGGAGCAAAAACGCTAGGACAGAACAAAACTTAGTAATTTTTGTCAACGCTCGCCACCATTAATTTCCTTGAATTCTAAAAAAAATTGTTTAATATATACTGTTTGCTGAACATTGCAAAATATATGAAAATATATAATATATGTTTGCTAAATAAAATAAAATATAACATGAACATGTATATAATATGCTATGTTTGCTGAATACTACAAAATATAATATGAACATATATAATACGGTGTGTTTGCTGAATACTACATATTATAAAATGAAGATATATATGCTATGTTTGCTGAATACTACATATTATAAAATGAAGATATATATGCTATGTTTGCTGAATACTACAAAATAATGATTTATGGTATAGGCACAAGGCAAGAACTCTTGTGGGGAGGCGTATAGTCGATTTAATCGGCTCCAGTAGTTCACTGTGCTCTGTGCCGGCGCATGCAAGTTTTGCAACCAGAAACTAATGTGAGCACAAAAGTTAGTTGCCTAAAACAATGTAGTAATTATTAAATTATACTTATCATACATTAAGTATACATATACTTTTGCCACAGAAAATTAATTTACACATCAGATTTATGCACACACACTGACTACTATAAATTTAGAGGGAACTTTGTTTCACTGGTACTTTATTTTATCGACCTTCAGAAGGAGGAAAAGCAAAGTTGACCTCGGCGGGAATTGAATTCAGAATGTAAAGGGACGAAACTAAATAGCTCAAGGTATATCAAAAGTTGGGGATAGTCACTCAGAAAACATAGCACCACAAAACAACGAACCACCTATTCTCCGGACATGTATGTTATCTCAACTATAGCACACAAGTGAAACTAAAGGATCGGCCCTTTCATGCTCACCAAATTTGTCACTCGCACTGGAGAGCGTCACTTCTCTCTCTCTATCCACTTTCACTTTCATAGAGGACTGTTTCATTGTTCTCCCTGGGATGTGTATCTCGGATATGCCAGGATGTGGAACTTATTCCGAACCGGCAGTGTCACTTTGTAGCACTGACAGGCCAACGACTTGTAGAAATTATTCATAATTTCCAACCTGAAAGTCCTCTGTAAAACTGTTCAGTACATCCTCGTCGACGCCCAGATTATCCCCCAGAGCATTGTCGAGCATGTCCTTCATTACCCCCCCCTAGAATGAAAGAGTTGTCGTTCCAACGACGGGTTGTCCAGTTGGTATAGGGCTTTGAGCACTTGACAACACTCTAGATGCCACGAGCCAATGAGGCGGGACCTCTACGTGGGGGCTCGACCTGCTAGAAATAGCAGCTAAATATCCCTCAAATAACACCTTAAAGAAAGGAAGAACACATTGGACAATCTCGAGCATGATATACAAAAAGACGAGATGGTCTCGGCTGGAAAGCCTTTGACCATAGGTCTGCACGATTAGGGTTGACCATGGGTTAATGAACAGCAACAAAAGTACCACATTTCACTCAACTATAACCTTCTGTACACAAGCGTCCTCCAAACACATGATTGTCCTCACGCTAAACCTGCACTGTCTCTATGAAAGGGGGTCTCAAAACTATCCACCAATAGAAGACATGACCAAGTAGTCTATACTACAACAGTACAAAGACACAATGTCTACATATATTAAAGTACTGTACCCTCTCTACACATGAACAACACACAAGTAAAAACTTCAACATTGCTATACATGCCTATGCCTCTCATGGGTCACAAAGAAGTTTCAGAGAAGAACACTTCTTGGGAAGAATGGTTGGGCGAAGGATTTAGTACAGGATGTAGTTGATACAAGGTGAGATTTATTTTTAAATTAAAAGCAAGGATTGTTTTGTTTTTTTTTAGTTTTTTTTTTAGAAATGGCTGTATCCATTGCCTTTGCAGGCCCTCTGTGACCAGTTATATCAACGCAGTTAGTGTTCCTCATGAATAGTTTGCAATTCAACGCCTGTAGGGGAAACATGGGTGGGTAGAGAATTCCAGAGGGCTGACGTTCTGAGAGGGAAGGACTGGGAGAGTGGTTTGGGTGGGTGGGGGACACAATATTGGTGACGAAGAAGAGAGAGTGAGTCGGGTGTGCCTGAGGGGAGGGACACGAGACCAACAAGCTCTGAGGAACAGAGACCACGGTAATAGAGGTAAAAAAGGCAAAGAGAGAAAACATCACGTTTGTGGGTCATATTGGAATGATGGGAATTGAAAGCGTGTGCACTGAGGTAGTTTAAGTGAAAACAACATAGTTGAGAAGGGCAGATTCTATTATTATAATAATTGTGTTAGAATGTACAGACAAAAGATGCAGCTTGATGATGAATGAAGGATTACTGGGTGCTGATGATCGAGTGACCACGATACAGTAGAGAATAGATGTGAGTTGCACCCTCATATAGGACATATTTGTACTGAAATACTTTCTGACACTGAAGAGAAAACTTAGTATAATACATGTTATTGTTTTGTCCAATATCAACACTGATCGAGCAGACCTATGATCAAAAGGCACTCTAGCTGTGACCATACCGTCTTTTTAGTGGTATCTAATGTGTAATTTCCTTATTAAAGATAGACTGTCATTTAAGGGAGATTTGCCTTCTAGCTCTGGCAGATCGAGCGACCACGTAGAGGCTCCGTCAATGACTCTTTTATGATACATGTTTCACAATGTGGTAAATATGATATAGAGCAAGGATCCCGGTAAAAAGTTGATGAAAATTATTAAATCTATTATTATACATAAAACAATAGCAATAACAACCATTTCAAAATACCCCCTACTGTCTTTAAAACAGACATATTGGATGATGTAGTCTGAGGTACATTATTCCTGAAGAAAAAAAAATACGGTTATTAAGGCTTGAATACCTTTTATCGTAAATGTGTGACCCGTTTGCAATCATTCAGGCCAGGTATCTGATATTCTGGTCTGAGTATAACTTTCTCCCGTCCTCTCACTAGTCTCGAAGGCCCCGAAAAAGATTATGGGCACTGTTTTTCCTCCTCTGACTAATCTATAAAAAAAAAAAAAAAATAACCCGGAAATCTAAAGAGTAAATAACACCTGACACCACCCGCTTTTCTACAGAGTACACACAGGGCCTCCGAAAGAAATTTGGAAGGCGGAACGAGACTATTTTCGGGGCCCCTCCCGGGATGGGGATGGGCAACTCCTCACAAAATTGAGGATTTAAGTCTTTTCTGTAAATATAATGGTATAATATGAAATTTTGCAGTTGTAGTTTTTACATCTTTTCCATATGGTTATGATAAAATATAAGCAAAGTGGTGTGTGATTATGAGAGCATGATGGCTAACCTCAGGCTATCTGAATATGACTACAGGTAAACTTTCATAAATGCTTTATTCCCTATGCACCAGAATGACTAGATAACAATATACTTTATACAAAGTAATGATAAGCCTAATCAGCTAATGAAAGGAACTTTTCTGGATTTTTTTATCTGATAAATAACACTATCCAAATCAATTTCTCTGACAATGCTTGATTCTATATTCAGTCTTGCTCAATCAACAACTCCGGTTTCAGACATGGTAAACCGTAAAAAGGTTTTGATATGTTTGAGTTTGCTAAAAGATCTTTCTGCTGATGCTGGAATTGCTGTAAGCTGGAATTGTCAACAATATTCTCAAACTAACACAAACATTTGGAAATATCACACAAAGTTTGTAGTCAGCTAAAAAATGTATCGGTTCTAAAATTGAATATTGTTGAATATCAGAATATTGGTGTGCCAACACTTTTGCTTTTTTCCCCAGCTCACATTCAGACACTGTGTTGCTTTTTTCCCCAGCTCACATTCAGACACTGGGGGATTTCCACAAGAAATCGATTTTTAGCCAATGGCTTCACCATACAGTTAATCCAATAATGACATTGTCAATCAAAACATAAAAAACAGATTTTCTGAAGTAGGCGTCTTCTGGTGAATCATCTGTGTCGGTCATTTCCACCAGTTTGGCATCAGCTGTTGTGTTGACGTGCAGCCTTCTCTTTCGATTCATGCCTCCACGCCCATGGGAGAGTGTTATTTCTATCTCAAGTTCTGATGCCACCTCTTTCGCTTCATTTCAGATGCTTTTCCAGGTGTTTCACAACTTCATTAAATCTTCAAAGGAGTGTTTCAATGGTTGATACCTCCATATCCAATGTGGCATCTCTGGATGACCTTGTTGCAAACTCAAACATATCAAAATAGTTAAGAAAACATATTATATAATATATAATATATATACATATATGTATGGATGTATGTATGTATGTCTATGTATCTATCTATTTATCTATCTATCTATCTATACACACACATATACATATTATATATATATATATATATATATACGTGGTTCGATCAATAATATATAAGACTCGATAAGAAAAAAATGTTATGTTCAAACAAACTTTATTTTAAACAACACTCAATACTAGTACAGAAACATGTTACAAATTATTTTTCAATGTATCCGCCTTCATTTGCTACAAGCTTCTACATACTACGTGGTTCGATCAATAATCTCTAAGACTCGATAAGAAAAAATGAAGTTATAATGTTCAAACAAACATGTTTCTGTACTAGTATTGAGTGTTGTTTAAAATAAACTTTTTTCTTATCGAGTCTTAGAGATTATTGATCGAACCACGTATATATATATGTCCAAAATTGATGGGAGGGGGGGGGGACAACATATGTATTTATACACATGTATATACACACATACATAAATATATATATATATATATATATATACACATACATATACAAAATATATATATATGTAATATACACACATACATAGATAATACACACACACCCACATATATGTATGTGTGTTGGCCAGTGTGTGAATATTTGTGTGTATAAAATACACATATAAATACATACATATATATATACATACATAAATACATTCCCATTCATATGCACACACATACAGACACCCAACACTAACCAACAAAAAAAATCCTTTCATATACTGATTCATCTGGTTTGTTTCACTAAGAAAATAATATTTGTATCCTATCTATTAACTTTGTTGACAGTTGTTGTAGCAACTGGGGCCCTGATCAAAATTTGTAGCAAGATCTAGGTCAGTTGAATATGCAAAACACTAGTATTCATGAGATACATTGCTGGTAGCATTCATCACGTCACAAGGTCACAATAAAAACCCAAGAAAATACCAGAAGAACTACACGTTTGCTAACCTTAGTAAAATAATGCAATAGAAGCGGGCTGTAAGGTATTTTATTTTATTTCCAACTCAACAGAAATCACCGGAGGTCCTCCTTCAGTTTGATATCAAGGGAAACTTTTGCCCCAATACCAGGAGATATTTTATTCAGTGTCTAATGTTGTTCCTTAGTATATTTCGATGTATAACTGTTCACATATTTAAATACCTCCATTGTTTACAATATTGAGCACTTTGCAATGAGGTATTTATATATCGAAAAATTAAAATATTTATTGTATTATGAAATAGAATTAGAACATTGACTGACATCCATACCGATATATTCAATCAAATACGCCATTGCTTTCCCATTGTTGGGTAAAGGCCTTCTTTGTATTTCTCCATAACTTGCACATTATGGGAGATATAGGCTCCACTATGTCAACTTATCCAAGATAAACCATACAAAGATAAATTCAAATTGTGTCCTTTAAAATGCTATAGGCTATAAAACTTCCATGATAAATGTGAGATTTGTGCCTATATATATATATATATCATCATCATCATCATCGTTTTACGTCCGTTTTCCATGCTGGCATGGGTTGGACGGGTGAT
>JAOPJM010165482.1:0-13170 GCA_027124095.1 Muusoctopus leioderma
TATATATATATAGTTTTGAGAGTTGTAAACAACAAGTAAGAAGAGAGCTCTATTTTATTTAGAATAAAAGAGTATTTAATTATTAATATTACAAATTAACTGCACATGCCTAGGAAATTACTAATAGTTTCATGTTTGAAATATTCTGATAGTTTAGGTGCTAACAGAATTTTCATCAATCTTCAGACTTCCATTCTCGACATTTGAATTTGGATATGGTCGGTGAGAAGAATTTTACTAAATGAGGTGGGGTGAACTTCCTGTCTTCGAGGCCTAAATGTAAACAAAAACATTTTTGTGGGGAAAAGAAGTTTGTCAGGAAATATATAGAAATAAAAATGTATAGGGGGTTATATATAACTAGGCATTCCTATTCGTTTGATCTGTAAAAAATTAAATAGATATGTGGAAAAAATTATTCTAATGTAAAAATATGAAAAAAATTTCTAATATAAATATATATATTTCTATTTGAATCAGACATCAAAATATTTTGTTTTTCGTTAATTCATAACTATTCTATTTTGTATAAAATATTATGAGCTTCAAAAATTAAATATAATTTCTTACTACGTATGGATGGTAATAGTTTGGTAAAGTGAGAAAATTATTTATATAAGGGAATTTATACAATAAGGAGATAACTAAGAATAAATTTAATGATATAGTTTAGAATTATATAGTGTAATTTGTATTGGGTGTAAATGTAAAGAGTTATAGGTGTATTTAAAAAACAATTTAGTTATGCAAAGTGATAATATATGTTAAGAAGTAAGGATAAAAATAAAGATATAGTTAATATAGGCATGAAAATGGTTACTGTAGAAAAATACATATGCAGTTAGTGATTATATAAAGGGCATATATATCCAAAGGTGTAATATAATATATATTAAAAGCTGTGTGTAAAGAGTATGTATGTCAATATGTGAATGCAAATGCCTTATATAGAAAAGGTAATATACATGTATATATATATATATATGTGGTTAGTGAGTTTATAAAAGGCATATATAATTTTAAACTATATCATTAAATTTATTCTTACTGATCTCCTTAATATATAAATTCCCTTATATAAATAATTTTCTCACTTTACCAAACTATTACTGTCCATACTTAGTAAGAAAAGCTCATAATATTTTTATACAAAATAGAATAGTTACGTCCCTTTATTAATATGACTTAACAAAAAACAAAATATGTCTACATTGGATTCAAATAGAAATATATATATTTATATTAGAAATTTGTTTCCTATTTTTACATTAGATTAATTTTTTCCACATATCTGTTTCATTTTTTTACAGATCAAACCAATAGGAATGCCTAGTTATATAACCCCCTATACATTTTTATTGTTATATATTTCCCCACAAACTTCTTTTCCCCAAAAAGTGGAAGTTCACCCTAACACGTTTGGTAACAGTCTTCTCACCGACCATATTCAAATTCAAATGTTGAGAATGGAAGTCTGAAGATTGATGAAAAATCTGTTAGCACCTAAACTACCAAATATTTCAAACATGAAACTATTAGTAATTTCCTAGACATGTGCAGTTAATTTGTAATAATAATATAAATATATATATATATATATATATAAATAAATATACATATATATATATACAAATATATATATGCATATAATATATATATGCATACTTATATACATATATATATAAATATATATATGCTTACACATATATACATATATATATATATATATATATATATGCATATACAAACACACACACATACATACACACACACATGCACACGTGCAAACACAAATGCGCGTGCATGCACATGCACACACACACACACACATATGGGTTATTGGATGCTTGTCTTCACAAAAAAGTACTCAATACAAAACGTAGAGTGTGAATATTTTATTAGAAGCTAAAGCTTCTTGAAACATATCTATATGTTTCACGTTACTGATTACTGAAACAATAAGGGAAGCAATGTGCAAATATATAAGCAAAAATATTCGCTAACACATTGAAATATTAGTCACCAGTACGTAGAGATTTAATTGGTTGCCGAAAAAATCTCTTAGAAAATGTTTCAGATAACATTTATTCAATTATCATGTGCAGAACACATGATACTTACATCTTTGCACAGGAAAAAACATGTGATGTTTTCATCCCTTCAGTATCATATGTATAAAACACATGTCATCAAGGTAGGCGGCTATTGTTAATGAAGTTTTAGTGTTGCTCTACTTTATGTATTGAGAACTTTTTTCCCACTCGTAAACACAAACTTTCACCAATCCATATATTGCTTCTTAAGTTTTCGAGCACTATCGATATTCGGAGTTACAAAAGCTGAAAATGGAACAGTGGCCTCCGAAAATTTCTGCAAATAATGTCCCAACACCATCCAAAAAAGTAGTACAATAAGTGTCTAGTTAAAAAGAACAAAGATTTAATCAAGAAGATGAGATGAAAGGAATATTTCTTTGATAAAGAGAATACGAATACCACCAAGGAAAACAAATTCGGCTTCTGATCTCATAAATGCTCCCCCTCAGAACAAAGAACGGGAACACTTTGAGTCTGGTCTTCTCAATATGATGAAAGGAGTAAGGTTTTAAGAAATCATCCAACTTTCAAGACATAATATGCGAAGATGTAACAAAATTTAGAAACTCTGAACAGATCCATGTTTCTTTAGACAAAACAAAAATTATGTACAAAACTGACAGTCGTACATATCATAGACACCTTTCTTAACAATATCACCAAAACCTACATGAAAACCAACTCTAGCACTTACCATGTCATTAATTCAGAAGCAAGTGAAATATCTACCTGCCTAAAAATAGAGGATTGAGTATAAAGTTTAGCATTGCATGCACCATACACTACTTTTAGAGATTATAAAATCAATTTTCTTGCCAACCCAAATTCAGATAAATAAATCAAGAAAAAGTGAGATGTTGAGATAGGTAGGTTCAGTAAAAATGTTTCAGATTCTATCACAATTCTCCCATTATGGAATAATAGTTTATCTGTTAGCATGTGGTTTAGTAATATAGATAATAAGCACCTTTATAAATTTATGCAGTTCAAGTTCGATACAGTAAAGTATTATCCATCTATAACTAAATCCCTTTAACAAAAAGCTTTAGAAATCAGTAGAGGTTTTATTCCAGTCAGGGACTTGGCCATTAATATTATTATGCACATGAGAGAATCTTTCCGATTTTACAATAATTCTTTTTTACTTAAATTTAGTGGCCAGGAATTGCTTGATGTAGCCATGTTATCATATGATGGAGCTGAGGTTTGTGAATTACAAGGATTGTACATCTTAGAATTATTTGGAAAAGATCCTACTCTGCTTAATTTGGTCTTTATCATGATGATAACATACATTTTATGAAGTATGAATAGCTCCATAATGGATGCTGTTAGGAAAGAGTTGAGTTCATGAACATATTCAAAGAGTTAGATTTAAAGATCACCGTAGATATAAATCAAAGAATAATTTTGTAGATATAACTCCAGATTTAGTTACTGGTAAATACTGCCCTTATATTTACCCTAATGAGAAATTGCAGTATATTAATATAAATTCAAAACATTTCTCAGGAAACCTTAGTGAATAACATGAGTAAGTGCCTATCCATCGGACAAGGAATCCTTTAACTGTTCTGCTCATTATTACAATGATGCATTAACAAACAGAGGCTTCAAAAATAGGATACATTACATGCAGAACAACACTAATATTCATAAATGCAAAAATAGGAAACAAAATATATATCATCCACTCAATAGTTTAAATGGTCATTCTAATGAGGCCAAGATTTTCCTAAACCTTATAAATAAGCATTTCTCTGTAGACCATAGATATTATAAGATATTTGATATAAAAAAGCATTAAACTGAGCTACAGTTAAACCAAACACTCTACTGCTTCCATATTCAGTATAAACAGAAGAAACCTTTCCAGTATGAATATGCAAAAGTTCTACATGACGCTTTAAATTATGAACAACGTTGTAGAAATTCAGTTGTTATAAATTAGTTTCCTCACTCATCTTGCTTTATAGAACTTCTGTTGTTTTTACATAATGAACATTATGAAAAATACATTGTAATATTTAATTGAGGAATCCTTGTCTCTTGTGGGTACATGCATGGCTGTGTAGTTAAGAAGTTTGCTTTGCAATCACATGGTTTCAGGTTCTATCCCACTGTGTGGCACCTTTGGTAAGTGTCTTCTACCATAGACTCAGGTTGACCAATACCTTGTGAGTGGGATATGGTAGATGGAAACTGTGCAGAAGCCCATCACATATGTATGTATGTATGTATGTATGTATGTATGATGTATATCTCTTTATATTGGCAAAGGATGTAAACATCAGCGAGAAAACCAAAACACTGGTGCTCTTTGAACAAAATCTCTTAAAATATTAGTTCTGTACCGAGTTACAAACAGTCCCTTGTCACTCTCATCATCAGAAATGCAGTGAATCAATCACTGCTCAGTTGAAAACATTTAATCAATATCACTATTGTTCACCAAACAAATAAATATATAAATAAGTAAAATTCATGAGCTGCTTGCATATTCTAATGGATTTCATTTGGTAAGCTTACTTTGACAACAAGTATCCTACCATCAAGTAATGTTTGTCTAGCTAACTGGGTTTTTTTCTCTTAAGATTTGTTTCTTAAAAAAAATATTCCATCAAATATGTTATGGCATTTAACTGAAATAATTACAAAGGTCATGGTTCTTCTTAAAAACATGAATGGCTTTTGTGGTGTTGTCACCATATTCACAATTCAAGTGAACAATCACTAGCTCCAATGACTGGTAAAAGCACTTTGTTCTCAGTGAACTAAGTACACAGTTCCAAAATGTTTTATACTTGTGAAATTATGTCACTTAACTTGTATAATCACCATAGAGGTTAAAGAATAGTGGTGGTAAGCTCCTAGCTAGTTAAGACTGGGTCAGCTCTTACACATTATGCTTGTAATTTCATGAGCTAATGAGGGAGACTCTATTTGGTCACTTGACATGCTAGAAATAGGAGCCAAATTCATTCAAATCCCACCCTACCTTCTTGACAAAATGAAGATACATTAGATATTCAAAATGAAACGCCTTTAAACTCTTAACATCCTGTAAAATATTTTCTAAACCCTGTAATGATTGAGCAGAGATTCCTTAAAAACGAGTATTTTACAGGTTATTTATTATGAAATTTACAGGTAAGAAACATGGGTTCTTGAGGTGTTTTCACACAAAAATATTTCACTTTCAACATGTATATATAACTCAATAATTCATATCAATTTGATGATGCAGTATTGTGTGGAACCGGGTCTTACAGGATGCTAAGGGTTAATCATAGGTTTTCTTGATGAGAGCTAACTTGGGGCTAAACCACAATGTGTAATTTCAAGTTGTAGTCAGTATAACAGACAATATTAATTCCTTTCTGTGCTATCAAGCTGATGAACAATTCCTGCTGACATCCTTGATAAGCATTATGTGCTTGTCATGGAATTTTCATGGGAGAATGCTAAGGTAATTTCCCATTGCCTTCCTTTGGCTATTTTTACAAGGCACAATTTGTCGGTTAGATATAAACAAGTTTGCTACCTGCCTGAGCACTCAGAATATAAAAAGCTAGAACAAATACCACCCACAAAGCATTTTTTCTAATGCTATCCACCAATCCACAGCCCTGAACTGATCCTTTATTTTATCGATCCAGAAGGATGAAAAGCAAAGTTGGCCTCGGTCGGTTTTGAACTTGGAATGTAAAGAGCCAGAACAAATACAGCAAGGCATTTTGTTTGATGCTCCAACAATTCTGCCAATTTGCCAATTTACAGCAATTATATATGTGGTTTAATCCAATTGACTATAGAGCCTTCCTATAAAAATTGGCTTTATACATCTAAGAAATTAATGTTTTGTTTCTTCCTTCTCAATGAAGAGTTCTAATTTAGTCAGGGCTGTTTTTACTTTTTTTTAATACTTTAAGAATGATAATGTAAATACCAGTAATACAACAAGGTTTAAATCAATTAAGCATTCCTATTCAGGTTTAAACATTTGATATTTTGATTATAGGAAAGAATTACT
This sequence comes from Muusoctopus leioderma, assembly GCA_027124095.1. Taxonomy (NCBI): domain Eukaryota; kingdom Metazoa; phylum Mollusca; class Cephalopoda; order Octopoda; family Octopodidae; genus Muusoctopus; species Muusoctopus leioderma. Next base: position 6,130 of record JAOPJM010165482.1, read on the forward strand.
ATGGTAGTTTCTACATTTCTACTGATTTTTGTATTTTCATCTTCTTTCACCTTAATGTAATCTGCATGTCTCCATAAAGCAAAGTAACAATTTATAAAATTAATGATGCAATTTTTGTATATTTGCTTTTTACATTATCATTAATAGAAAATATTCTGCAACGAAAATGCAAGCACATCTATTTAAATATCATTTTCAAAGCAATCATACAGAATATATGATTTTGAAGTATTCTTATCTTCTCTATCTCCCTTTATCTTACTATTTCTCTCATCCATCTTTCTCTTTTCTCTCTTTATCATTTCACCATTAATTGTAGGATTTTATTTCTTACCATTTTCTCTTACTAATCAGTTGAACTGTACATTAATTGAATCATTAACTATTTCTATATTATGCATTTTTTTAACTCCATTATTTTATAGATTAAGACTTTTCTAATGTTAATGAATGTGAGAAATAAATATTTATCAAATATTTATTAAATTAAATTCAAAATATTTTAGTATCTCATGGTTCTGTGTTCAAGTTTTGATGCTGGTAAGTCTGCTTTTCATTTGTTTGGGTTTCAATAAAATAAGTACTAATAATTGTTTCTAGCATAGACACAAGGCCAGAAATTTGTTAGGTGGGAGGAGGGGTAAGTCGATTAAATCGACCACAGTACTTGACTGATACTTTGTTTATCAGCCCCAGAAGGATGAAAGGCAAAGTTGAAAACAAGTACTAATAATTGTTTCTAGCATAAGCACAAGGCCAGAAATTTTGAGGGAAGGGGTAACTAGATTACATTCACCCCCAGTACTTTGTTTATCAAACCCGGTAGGAAGAAAGGCAAAGTTGACCTCGGTGGGATTTGAACCCAGAATATTAAGAGCCAGAACAAATACCACAAGGCATTTTGTCTGATGCTCTAATGATTCTGCCAATCGTGGAAAGTAAGTACCAATAATAAAATTGGTTCAAATTAATTTACTAAAATTCTCTTTTATACATTTTTTACTTGTGCCTCATCAAAAACAGAAATCAATATTTATCAAAATAATTATTGAAATTGAACTCTGAATAATTTAGTACCTCATTTTTTTTCTGATACTATAGTTTCTTCTTTCGAATCCTCAGAAATAGTTCTTTGTTCAGCTTTATTCTTTATCAGTTAACTATAGCAATCCTATACAAAAATTGGTCTCATGCTTTATCAAAGATAAATCAATATTTATCAATGTGGAAACTACTGTAGATTTAGAGGTAAGCTTCTAGCAAATTGAATCAACTAAATTGTTCTCATTCATATGTGAACTCCAACTTGTTCTATTAATGGTGCTGTTTACGTTGTTGTTGTTGTTTAGCTCCAGATCAACTCTGATTGCGCAGATCTATGATTGAAAGCATTTCATGTGGCCATCCCATCTTTTATTTAAACATAGTATTATTCGGAACTGCATTATACAATGTATGCTTCTCCTTTCTTAAGATCATAGAGACTGCTTTAAGGGAGATTTGGCTGTTATTTCTAGCAGATCAAGCAACCAGCTAGAGGATCTGTCATTAACTCCATTCTATTAACATTGAGACCAGACTGCTTGTGGTAAATGAATGAAAGTTATGGTATCTTCTCCTAAAAGATACAAGTCCTGCAATAAATCAAAAGAGGCCAATTAAAAGTCATATGAGAATATTTCAGTGCCTCATTGTTTGATTTCAAAGCTTACAATAGCCATTTCCTTTCCTCATTCTAGGTTGGACACAAAGGAGTGCTGATAACAGGATATGAACTGCTGACCGCTCAGCAGGGGGTGCACAGTATCCTAGTGATTTAATATATTAGGGTTGATTTGATATAAATGAATATACTGAATCATATCCTTTGGATAAGTATTGAACCAACCAGGTTTGTTGTTCCATAACAACTCATAAGGATTTGCTCCCCTCTCCTACCCAAGGTTCCAAGATAAAGTAGCAGAATGCTACTTATCACAAAATGTAAATATATTGTGCCAGGTACAACTCATTTGCATAATGGAACAAGGTTGAAGGTACAACCATAATTACTTTACAATGAGACTAGATACATGTGGATAGGACTGTATATTTATTTATTCATAACCGACGCTGCATTGGTACTCTAGTAACTATTGCCAGGCTGTAAAGCTTGTACGATTATGCAAATGAGTTTGTGATTTAGCATATAATTGTCTACATTTTAATACCTAGCTTCCTGCTATGTTATCTCAGCATCTTAGGAGGGAGACGTGAGTGAATCCAGATGAGTTGTTAAATAACAACAAAACCAGTCAGTTCAATCCTCAGCTCAAGCTGCCGAAAATACCCTAATGCACCAAATTTCACAGCAAGAGTAAATACATATGGATCATGAGTCCGTCATCACCATCAACATCGCAGTTGTTACATCCCCTTTTCCATGCTGGCATGGGTTGGAGAAGATTGTTTTGGAGCAGTATTCTATAGCCAGATAGCCTTCCTGATGCTAACCCTTATTTGTTTTTAAGTATGGGACTTATTCCACTGATATTCACCTGTTGAACAATTAAGCTGTGGGACCTATTGTTTATGTGTGACATAAATAAACAACACTGATTGCTTAAGTGATGTCAACATGAAAACATGTGGAGACAAACACACACACACACACATATGTATATATGTTACGGGCTTTCACACAGTATCCGTCTACCAATTCCAATCACAAGGCATTGGTCAGCCCAAGGCTATATTCTTTTACTTTCTTTTATTCTTTTACTTGCTTCAGTCATCTGACTGCGGCCATGCTAGGGCACCACCTTGAAGGGTTTTAGTCGATCAGACCAACCCCAGTACTTATTTTTAAGTCTGATACTTATTCTATCGGTCTCTTAGCCGAACCGCTTTGTTACAGGAAATAAACAAACAAACACGAACACACAGACACACACACATATACATATATATATACGACACACTTCTTCAGTTCCGTCTACCAAATTCACTCACAAGACATTGGTCGGCCTAAGACTATAGTAGAAGACACTTGCCCAAGGTGCCATGCAGTGGGACAGAACCTGAAACCACGTGGTTGCAAAGCGAACTCCTTAACCACACAGCCATGCTTGCATCATCATCATCATTTTACGTCCGTTCTCCATGCTGGCATGGGTTGGACGGGTGCTTTCGGCCTGCAATGATTCCAATTGGAGTCACCACTCTCCTAGATGGGTCGGGGGACCACATCTTGCTCGTATATTACATTTGGCTTGGTTTCTATGGTTGGATGCCCTTCCAATCACCAACCATTTTACAGAATGTACTGGGTGCATTTTATTGTGGCACCAACACTACAGAGGTTGTCAAGTCCAAGGCATGACCAAACGGCCCTCTCCCTTGCATATAACAATCATCAGATGGATCTGGGAACAAAGAATCTCCGGAATGGGAGAATTTTGGCAACATATGTATGATGTATGATACAAAAACAAAACCGAAATTCTTCATTTATGGAAATTCTTTATTTACAGATCCATCCGATGATTGTAATATGGAAGGAGTTTGCTATAGACATGAAACTTAAAGTATGGACCAATAGTTACCTCTAATTACGATAAAATATTTCACTCTACTACATATATTGAGTAATTTTATTTTGTTTATGACAACACTTGTAATTTACTATAGATATATATCTGCATATGTATGTACATATGTAATGTATCTCTGTGCAGTATTTAAAGGCAAGAAAAGGTCAAGAATCTATTTATTTATTTATAATCCACGCTGTATTGGTACCCTAGTAATTGAGTTAATGTAGTTATGTTAGTGTTCACATATTTAATGCAGTGAACATCAAAACTCAAATTTAAAATAATTATGAGGTAAGGAAAAGACATCATTATTTCAATGACTAATATTATTTTGTTCCTCACTGAGTAAATATTTTTTATTAGCTTGTTGATTCTCACTACATTAAATATGTTAACACTAACTTAACTATTGGCTTTTCATGCGAATGGCATTACTGAGTAATTTCTCTCAATGATTTATCCTTTTAAATTTACTATTTTCACACCCACTCATATAGAATATTGCACATCTATTTAGAAATTCTTTCACAAGTACTTTGGCAAGTACGGAAAAAATCTATACTTCCCTGATGCGGTCTAATAAGACTGAAACATGTCCAGAATTGTCTCCTGCATTTTTGAGCTTTGTGGATTTTATTTTTTATTATACCATTGAAAAATTTGTACTACAATTGTTCAAAATGTTTACAATTTGTCTGTTCGACACTCATTATCAAGACTTAGTTTTGAAACCTCGTTATAATTCCTTGTGTATTATTCTCATTTGAATTAATATAGGTAATTGATTCTGCCTAGGGATTTTTGTGACTTCATATAGTACTTTTCCAATATATGTTAAGGGTCATATATGAAGCTATAACTTTTGAAAAGACACAGCTGTTGTATTCTCTCTGTAAACTGTTTGTTGAGAAATGGATTTTTTTTTCTGCCATTTCTATGGCTTTTTGAGTTCATGTCTTATTTTATGTAGGCTTTCAATGATGCTTTCAAATGTATTCCTATTTAGAGTGTTCTTGTGTATTTTAGCTGGATGTGTGTTTGGTGGCTACCATCAATAGAGCCCTTTAATATTATATGAAACAACGTTATAATACAAAGAAGGCATGCCTATAGAATAAAATATAATTAATAATGTATTCCCAAACATATTAATTAGCTTTGAATTCAACTGGGGAATTTATAACACATCCACTCCATCATAATAAACAAGAGAAGTGACAAATAATTTACAATGAAATGCAATTAACAAAAACCAATATAAAACAGATTTTTTTTTTTCAATTTTTTATTTTTTTAATGGTTTCAATCATTAGCTTGCAGCACAGTTTTCAACATTTTTTAGTCAATGATATCAACTCCAGTACTTATTACAGCATTTTACCTATTTTATTGATATCTATTTAGCAAATGACTAAGTTACCTTCATTAAGTAAACACTGGTATACACAAACACATACACACATATATATAAAAGACAAGCTCTGTATAGTTTCTGTCTACCAAATTCCATTCATAAGATTCTACACAACCAATTCTCTTTCTCCTTATACTCATACTCTGTCCCCACCCCTGCTTGCTGCCAATGCTACCCGACACCCAATATGTAGTTTCCACACAACCAATACTCTTTCCCCTTATACTCATACCCTGTCTCCTCTGTCCTCCTATAATCACTACTTTTCAATTCACACCCATACTGTCACACCTTCCTTCCCTCTTGTCCTCTCCACACCCATACTCTTGCTCCTTTCCCTTCTCTCTCTTCAAATTCTCAGCTTCTCCATATTTTCACCCATACTGATACTCTTTTACTCATCTCACCCTCCCATACATAACCTATCTCCTATTCACAGTCTCAAGTCACATTTAACCTCATAGAGCGAAGACTATGTAGAGTAGAAAGGGGATCTTTAGATTGCTAAAGCCAATGCACCCTCTCTAGTGCTTGTGACATGATAAATGCACCCAGTGCACTCTGTAAAGTGTTTGGTGATCGTTTGAAGACAAGACAGGCTCGACAGGGCTCTATAGCCATGTCTTGGGCATGGCAACCTCTCTAGAGTTGGTGCAACGATAAATGCACCCAGTATACTCTGTAAAGTGGTTGGTGATAGGGAGGCCATTTAGCCGTAAAAACCAAGCCAAATGAAATATATGTGTGAGGCATGGTTCCCCGACCCATCTAAGAGAGTGGTGACTCCATTCACAATCGACGTGGGCCAAAGTCACCCATCCAACCCATGCCAGCATGGAAAAATGGACGTAAAATTGTTGATGAGGACATCAGTCAACCCAAGACTACAGTAGAGGACAGTTGCCCTCTGTGGCATGCAGTGGAATTGAATGTGAAACCATGTGGTTGCAAAATTCTTAAGTAGATGGCTGGTAACCAGTGCATTCTGTAAAGTGTTTGGTGATAGAAAGGAGACAATATAGGGTAGAGAGGACTCTGTAGTCGTGCCTTGGACATGACAACATTTCTAGTGTTGGTGCCACGACAAAATGCACCCAGTACACTGTGTAAAGTGACTGGTGACAGGAAGGATATTCAGCCATAGAAACCAAGCCAAATGAAATGTACAAGTGGCACATGGGCCACCAATCTGTCTAGGAGAGTGGTAGCTCCAAATAGGAATCAACTTCGGCCGAAAGCTGAAATCACTGATCCAGCGGACATAAGATGAGAATGAAGATGATGATGGTGGTGATGGTGTCTATGCGTGTACCTACTGATGGACAAATTTTAAGGAAAATTATTAAAGGAAATATATATATATATGTATATATTGTGCCAAGATTAAAAAACAAATAAGATTTTATTAGATGCCACTACAAAACAAAACTAAGACACCTATTTCTAGTAACATCAAGTATACTAATACCAAAAGTAACACACCCAAAATCAATGTTCTAAGAAACACGATAGATAAGGCTGCAGTAGTATAGCCTTGAACATGCTAGCTAAAACAAAGTAAAGCACTAATGAACTAGGAATCATAATATCCATCACTAAAATAGATGCAACAAACTCACAACTCTTAAAATCTGCAGTTAAGAGAAAACCTAGAAGTGAATTAACGGATGTTATTGCTAGGAATGTAACACATTCAAATCCAAAGACCCATTATTTTGTGACACAATAGTTTTAGTAATAACAATAATAACAACAACAAAAATGATGATGATAATAATAAGAATAAGAACAACAACAACAATAATTATTTATGAAAGTAATAATAATAACGGTTTCTTTGATAATATATGCATACATATATGATCTTCTTACACAAGTAATTAACTCCAGTTTTAATAGTCAATAAACTCTGAACAAAGCAATATCTTCTACATGAATAACTAATAATTGCCATACCCACAGACACTTATGTAAGATATATATATATATATATATATATATATATGCAAAAAAGTTGACAAGGTACATCCGAAAAAACAACAAAAACACAGG
>JAOPJM010165775.1:0-13164 GCA_027124095.1 Muusoctopus leioderma
TATATATATAAATGTGTGTGTGTATGTATGCATGTATGTATGTACTATTTAAGATATAAGTTGTTACTAGACTCGATATTGATTAAATGCCCGTGTTGGAGTGTTCGACTCGGTAGGAGCATGTCGCCATTTTCGAAGTGTTGTATAATTATTCAATTGCACATTAAACATTATTTAAAAACGTAGAAGCACTGTATTTAAGGATGAACATAAACTAAGGTAGAACATAGAGTTGAGAGAAGAGAGCGTTATAAATTAATGAGTGATTAGCCTCAGCAACCCAATTGATTCTTCAGTCTTTTAAGGAATATAACTGTTAAGGTATCTGTCCATATACTTTAAACTAATTAATAACATAGAAAGATCTTTAACACTGAAAATAATTTTCTGTGAAATTAAAGTATGTTTAGATGAGGTTTCGTATATCAAACCAAATTGTGTTTAATTTTAATTTACCTTTTGATTTATTCAATTAAGTGCAATAAATGTTTTGCCATAAATGGCATCTACACAAATTTTAGACATAATATCAATATAATATATTATAATATAGTTCACCAGGGAGAGACAAGCAATCACTATTTTTGGGTTGCAGCAAACTGATGAGTTAACAATATCGATTGTAATTTCCTGCTGAGCAAGTATTTTCTAGATCATCTGGCTTAGAGATTCTTTCACAAGATACTAAAATATATTTACATATACCAAACATAATTTACCTGAAACTAGTCAGCACTGAATAAAAAGCTTTTTTTAAAACATGTTTTTAGTTTATTGCTTATACTTCCGAATTTCATTTCATGTCAGTCTAAGTTTGATAAAATAAGTACTAGTCAGTTAATAAGGTCGATGATGTGACCTAGGTACAGTGGGTAAGAAGTAATCTCGGAGCGAGTCGAGATTTCGACTCGCTTTCGATTCTGGCTTGATGTAAGTTTATTTCACTTATAACGAACACTATATCCTTTGGGGGAAAAAGCAACGACATCATAATATTTTTCCTCTCTTCTATCGTTTGTGCTTGCACAAAAGAAACCAATATAATAATAGCTGTGCTGTTTGCAGAATTATCATGGCAGAAATATTAGATTCCATAAAGTGAGTATACGTCTTAAGTCATAGATTAAATAAGATATAGTTAAATGGAAATATGCTAATAACAAATATATAATAAATAATCCGAAATTGCTAGAGGAAATTGTGGATCAACACATAAATAAATACTATATTCAACAAAACATAACTAGAAGCGTTTCGGAAAGCTATTTTTTGCAGATGAAAGTAGTTGTAGCAAAAATAATATTTGGTTAGATTATAGGTATTCGATAAAAAAAAAGCTGCAAAAACCGCCTCATAACATATTTATCTATGATGCAAAATGAGCTGTAAGTAGCTAATGTAATGGAAAGAATTCAAGAATTGAATCATTAGTAACTCGTTTTCGGTATGCTACATAGCAAAGTAACACAGATTTTCAGCACACAAATTTTGCAGAACACATAAAGTTCTTATATAACTTACATATTCGATTGGTTATGATTCTAATTATGTACGTGTTTTTACTAATTATATTCTTTCATTTGAAGCTTACACAATTGGATAAATTATTTCATTATTCGCATTTTACAATAATTCTTGTAATCTATATATGTAACTGCGTGTTATTAGCTCATTTATATTACACGATCTGCAATGGAAATACAGTAAATCGAAATGATTAGCCCTATCTCATTTTGAAGCAACACATTAAAAAATCTTAATATATAGTAAACTTAGGGAGAATAACAACAAAAGACTACACAAAGAGATAGAAGAAATATTTTTAAAGGTTACAAGAAATATTTGATGAGAATGAGGGTGATTTGGTTAGAAGAAAACGGAGTTGATTCAGGCAAATTTCGCAAGAATGTTATTTCAAGTTTTCGCACAAAGCTACGAAATATTTGGGAACGAATAATAGTCAATTTCGTCGATCACACTATGTTACTTGTAGTTATGTTGTCGATCCTTGAGGGATGTTCTTACATAGATTTAGGCAAGGGAACAGTCGATTATACCGACCCTAATGCTTCGCTAATTATTTTAAGTCTGTCAGTCCGGCACTGCGACTAATTTGCAAGAAATTACTAAAAAGTTAATAATATTTGTTTCCATTCCTATATATTCAAACCCATCGACGAAGTGATAGAAGAGATTTAGGGAAAATGTTCAGACATTTTGCTAATTTCGAAATCGACTTGTCTGCGATTGTCAACTCTCAAATGATGGGGCCTGTTTTCATTTTAGTGCGTAGTAAGCCATGATATATTTAGTTTTTGTGAACATAAGAAACGTAGACTTTAAAAATCTTGCCTTAAAAGGGAACAAAGCATCTGCAACACATATGAATCCGCAATCATATTTGTTGCATATGGTGTAGTCGTAAGATTGTAGACTTTATAGTATACTGCTTTATGCAATTGAGCATTTGACCTTTTCAAATACAGTACACACGTTTTATAAAGAGGAAAAGAAAAATAGTAAGATACGTTCAGCCGATAATTTACATAAGGCATTATAGCAACTAACTCACATTTGACCATATCTATTATGTCTACGAAGCATATTTAGTTTACCGTTGATGATTGCTTTGGGTTAAATCACACAAAAACATTACTTGGAGGAGGTTAAAACCCTGAAACCAGTAAATTGACTATTCTAAATTTGCGTTTACTTATACTATATTCATGCCTACTGTATATATCTTACGCATTCCCTCAATAAACTGTCAGTGAGATACTGTTCAATACAGATTGTATTGAAGATTAGAGAAACATCGACCAAATATAAATTATACTTCACATAGCACAGCATATGTCAGACACTATTATGCGTACGTAATGATGCTTTGTTTTGATTTGGAGACTGTTTCGGGTTCAAACCCAACTAAATAAAGGAACATGATCAGGTTGCATGTATATACGTCCATTTTAAAGAAAACATGACAGTCTCAGTACCCTAACAGCCGCATAGAAGCTCGCTCATTGGCTTGTTATCAGTTAGTAATTAGTGAATATGCCGAGTACTAGCATTATATCCTTTTGTTATGCGAGTAACTAGTCTCAGAGCATAGAAAGATTTCACATAGATTCCAAACATTCATAAACTCTTTTTTTTCAAATCATTTTCAGTTTGCATTTATATTTACAATATTTCATTGATAATTGTATTCGAGTTATAACTAAAATAAGAATCCCTAATCTGGTCACCTTTCCAGCAATTTGGTGACATGAGGCAAGTTAGAATTAGCTGTCGTCTCAGAAACATAAAGAAACATCCATACCGATTATGAACACAAGAAGTATGAGTTGAGAAAGTATTGCATCGACCTTTTTAATCGACCTTTTTAATCTGTATTTGCTACCTGTTTACATAATTGCAGATGCACGTTTGCATTTTGTAGTCTCATTAAAATTAAGTTAAATTACAGCTCTTGGTTTAATAATTCGTTTTCATTCATTCTATTCTATCAAGTTCAGCGGTAGTGCAAAAGTACAATTGTAAAAGAATTGTAAAAAAAGTGAAGCAATAAATGTAAATTATATTAAAGTTAACACAAAGTGCAATCATTTATGAGATAGATTAAATTTTATAGCAAGTGTAATTTAAATAAAGAGTAAAATAATCGAACGTCCTCCCAAGGAAGCGAAAGAGCGTTTGCTGTTTGTTTGACTTTATTAAAAATTAACATAACTCCATGAATTTAATTTACGATATTGTTTCACTTGTGGCACGCTGATAAATATATGTAAACCCAATAAAAGAAATTAAATAATAAGCAGACAGGTAACAGGAATTATTTAATAGTGGTCCTTTTGTTTTGTTGGTGCTAGTTTATATTTGTTTTATTTCAAATGTTTAAAGTGAACTCTGTTGACATTAACAAAATAAACAACAAAGTTTAGATCATGCAAAACTAAACAGCTACAATTTAATGAAAACAATATTAATTACATTGAACACATAAACACTCACACACAAACATACATTGACGCAAATGTACTCACACAAACATACATTGTCATACATGCACACACACAAACACATACACACACATATGTGAGAAAGAGATACTAGGTATACTCAAGGCAGTTACATAGTTCTGTAATTTTAAAATATGATAGATAATAAAGATACGTACATTCATAAATGCAAACACATATATGTGTGCAAATAAATACACGCATACACCAAACACACACACGCACGCACACACACACACACACACACACACACACACACACATATATATATATATATATATATATATTTATACAAACAGATATACAAACACAAATATGAACACAAGTACAATTACTAATGCATATACTAGCACAAGCACTAACGCATAGACAAATACAACTACAAATACAAACTCAAATGCTAACACAACTATACAAATAATCACCACCACAACTACACTCACAAATAAAACTATATATATATGTATACATATATGATATGCATTTATGTGTACATTGCCTAGTCAGTGAATTATTTTAACACCAAACTCTATATTTTAGTCGTTGCAAGGTCTTGGTAAATGCCTGTGGACTATACTTCGCTGAAGAACTCTGTTAGGAGTTGTCACAATACCTAGCAATGATTAGACTCACTACCGACTGCACATCTCCCTATAAATGAAATTTCGGGAATTCTCTCCCTTGTCCCTTTTAAGAATAATTTTCATTAACGCTAATGACTCTTCTTCTAATTGCAGTTATGATTTCAATCGATGAAAAACTATCATCACATTATGTGTGGTACCTTTCACTTCACTATATGTTCTACATGCAGAATGTCCTCTTGGCAAACTTTCCAATGTCTTTATATTTATATATACACAGACTATATACGGTGAAAGATATAGACACTCATACACAAATACACACATACACACACACGCACACGTACACACACACACACACACACACACACACACACACACATATATATAGAGGCTCATACACATACACACATACACACACACATATATATTTGTAATTGTTCTCGTTTTTTGCCTTGTTTATATATATATATATATGTGTGTGTGCTCTTTCTTCGCTCTCTCTGGTCGTGGTGGAGGCGTCGTTGGTGGTGGTGGTGGTGTAGTGGTGGTGGTGCTGTAGTGGGGTGGTGGTGGCGGTGGTGTAGTAGTGGTGTTGGTGGTGGTGTAGTGGTGGTGGTGGTGGTGGTGTAGTGGTGGTGGTGGTGGTGTAGTGGTGGTGGTGGTCTGGTGGTGGTGGCGGCGTCGGTGGTGGTGGTGGTGGTGTAGTGGTGGTGGCGGCGTCGGTGTTGGTGGTGGTGTAGTGGTGGTGGTGTTGTAGTGGTGGTGGTGGTGTAGTGGTGGTGGTGTAGTGGTGGTGGTGGTGTAGTGGTGGTGTAGTGGTGGCGGTGGTGTAGGGGTGGTGGTGGTGGCGTCGGTGGTGGTGGTGGTGTAGTGGTCGTGGTGGTGGTGTAGTGGTGGTGTAATATATGTATGTATATATATATATATATATATATATATACATATATACATATATATATATATACATACATACATACATGCATCATACATACATCATACATACCTACATACATACATACATACCATAAATACCATACATATTATACATACCATACATACATACATACATACATGTATATATATATATATGTGCCAACATTTTTGTTACTTTCATAAAATACCCGGGCTAGTACCTCTGCTAGTCTATAATAAATGCGAATTGCTATGCGTGTGCCCGCATGGATTTCTGGCTTATAGACTCAGCACCCTGGGGGTCTACCCAAACAAATGGCACATATTTGGAATGAAGTGGACCAAAGTAGCATAGAAATACTCTTGGGGTTACCTTGATTCCAAATATGTGTCATTTGTTGGGGGTAGAATCCCCAGGGGGCTGCGTCTATAATCCAGAAAGCCATGCGGACACATGCACAGAAATTATTATTATAGATATACGAAGCTTTAAACAAAATTATCCATAAACCCATCTGTCTCTACATCTTACCACATACATATATACACACACATGCACGCACGCGCACAAACGCACACATGCATATACATATAGATGTGTACATATGTATACGAACGTCATAGTAACTTAACATGTATTGAGTACTTTATTCTCAGTGTTTTTTACCGATTCGCCCAGGAGGAAAGAGCAGTGCCCATGACCCTTCCATCGAGATAGGTGGAAGGAAAGGACAAAGTTATCCTTAAACCGGGGACCTAGCCCGAATGCTTGCAACAGCATGAACTCCACTAAAGGCACCCAAGGATCAAGTGGTGGTGTTAAACTGGGCGACGGATTAAGTCTACCACACAACAAGAAATCAAAACGATAAGAGCGAGAAGAAACGCTGCAAGACATCTCCGTCCATTATAAGATTGTATTTACCATTTTGTCTCAAACAATATCAAGTTATAATATAAGCCTTAAAGAGAACATATAGATACTGCTATAGAAAGAATCAAGAGTTAGATCTAGTGTACATCTCATTTAGTTGTGGTGCAAACAGAACTCCACATATTCTCGTAGTCAAATTGAGTATATAGGATAATGATTGAGGGAAACTCAGTGACGCCATCACGTGAAATATAAGTCAAATTAGGAGCATCATATTTGATACATTGAGGAAAAAATCTAATTAATTGATAATAGTTATATGGCCAGGAGAAAATATATAAGCTCAATGATTGATGCTAATTTAATTTGGTCTTTCGTAGCTATGGTGACAACTCCAGACATGTTTCAGTTTTATTAGAGCTCATCAGCAAAGCATATACTTCTTCATACTTGCCAGATTAGTCATACGAGAATCATTATAATGATGTACAATAATAGACATGCGTAGGTGTTCAAAATTATCATAATGACTGAGAGAAATTACCCAGAGACGCCATCTGCATTAAAAATTAATATTAGTCACTGAGCTAATGTTTTCTTCTCCTCACTGCATGAGTATTATTAATTAATTAGATTTTATTGCTCACTTATTAAAAATGTTGACTCAAACTTGACCATTTATATATGTACAGTTAAGTGAAAGTGAACATATTTCATTGAGAGTATTAAATATTTAATTAGAGGAGAAGATTAGCTCAATGACTAACATGTGGATGGCATCTTTAAGTAATTAACCTCAGTGATGTGTTTTTTAAATTATGCTAATTTTCCATACCTTCTCAGGTTACCATACTGTAATCTTGCTTAATTATTACCTTACCACTACTTTGGCAAGTACGGTGAAATTTATGCTTCACTGAAAAGGTCTAATAAAATCAAAACATGTCCAGAGTTGTCTCCCATACTTGCCGAAATCATTAAAATATTATTAATTATTAAATTAATTGTCTCCCCACCACATAAATATTCCTAATTAAATTTCTGATGCTCTGCATTAAATATGTTCACTCCTAATAACTGTTTATTTTCATACGGATGGATATAATTAATTCTACATAAAAATATATATTTATCTTTCCGTTAATATAATTTTGGTATTACAACCACTAGAGGGAACATGCAGGCTTGATAACTGAATTAGTTGAGTTTCATTCAGCTCCAGTACAGTCAGAACTAGTCATACTTTTCTGCATGTTGAGCAAGGCCACTTCACTGATGACATTAGAATCATGTCTTCTTTCCTGCTAACAAGAAATTTTGTCTTTTCTAGGTTTATTTCCAGGCCAATTCTTGACTATGTTTCCACGTTTGGAATTTCTTCTCTGGTATATGGAACATACTCCATTTACATCATTGTTGACAACATAGCAAACACAAGAAAGAAAAAAATCAGTTGGAGATTGAACAGTTATTGAGAAGGCCACAGTAGTGTGGTGAAACATTTCTGACAAACTGATTAGTAAGTTAACAGCAATAAAGAAGTGGACTACCCAAAATATATGTGTTTTTATTATATTTGCAAAATGACCCTCCCAAAATACAACAATATATATATATATATATATATATATATATTTGCTATTCTTTAGAATAAATCTTTTGAACTTACTTCGTGTTCATAGTTTTTTGATATCTTCTTTCTACATTCAATATACACTCCATAGGTCGAACCAGTTCCATAATCAGTTGGATTAAACAAGAAATATGTCAGTTTTCCTCTGTCCAAAAAGAGGGCCTCAAAATCTCTCGTTTCTCCTTGGGCATAAAATATCAAGCCATTATCTTTTTTACTAACAAACTTTAACTTGTAGTGAGCTCTGGAATGAAAACAGCATTATAGGTGGTATATCAGTTGTATATCATGGTATGTCATGGTATATCAGGGTATATCATGGTATATCAGTTTTGTATCAATGGTATATCATAGTATCTCAGTTATATATCATGGTATCTCAATGGTATATCATGGTATATTATTATATATCAATGGTATATCAATGGTATATCATGGTATATCAGTTGTATACGTGCATGGTATGTCAAGGGTACTGAAATTGGTTGTGCTGAACATAGAGTAAAATTGAAAATTGTTTTATAAGGTAAATACAATATTCTCAAATGACAGAGGTACTGTCTATTAATAGACCAGTCCAACACATTGGAAAAACAGCTACACAGACATTATTAGTAAGTTATTCAATGTAAGGAACATTAAAATAATTTAATTAGAAATAATTATAAAGTGAAGAAAATACAACATTAGCCTAATGACTAATGTTATTTCAATAATTTCGGCAAGTACAGGAGACAACTCTAGTCATGTTTCAGTCTTATTAGACCTCTTCAGCAAAGCATAGATGTCTCTGTACTTGTTGAAATAATGACGAAAGAATCATTAAATAGATGTACAATATTTTACATGAGTAGGCGTAAAGGATTAGTATATTAAAATAAATAAATCGTTGAGGTTAATTGCAGATGGTGTCTGTGACATATTTAAAAAACATATTATTGTTGTTGATGATGATGATGATGATGATGATGACAAACAGAATGATAATAATGAGCATGACAATCCCAGTGATGGATATGGTAACTAATTATAATGTAGAATAAGAAATAATTATCTCAAATACAGATGGGAGACAGAATATTGATAATCTATTAAACTTCATCAAATATTAATGAAAACATTTATATTTTGTCAAACTTACGCATCTCCACCCTTGACTGAAGAGTTGAAATACAACCAGGAATTGTCACCGTCCAGCTGGAAACAAGCTTCTGTTGCCACAAATATGGTAACCTAATAAAAGAAGACATATATAGAATATACATATGGAATATACATATATAATAGAAATGTGGAATATAAATATGGAATATCATTATTATCACCAACATTTTACATCTACTTTTATGCTGGCATGTGTTGGATGAATAGTCATGGTTCAAGTCAGTTCTTATTCAGAGTTACTTCTCTCTTAGACAGGTCGGAGGATCATGTCTCACTTGTACGTTTCATTTTTGGCATAGTGTCTATGACTGGATGCTCTTCCCAACACCAACCCCTTTACAGAGTGTATTGGTGGCATTTTATCATGGCACCAGCACTAGAGAGGTTGTCATATGCTCGATGAGACTAAACAGTCCTCTCTACCCTATGTTGTCTCTGTTCATTTGTCAACCACTTTACAGAGTGCACTGGGTGAAATATACATATAGAATATATGCATGTACATATAGAATAAGTGACTCAAGATGTTATATATAATATGCATTTAATATTTAATATTTGCCCACTAGTTCCTTATACATGGACAAGCTTGTTTCTGTATCTTGTATGCCTTCTTCAGTATAGAGTAATGAAACAGTAGGTCGTCAATTAATTAATCATATTTTATTATCCAAGTAAATGTCTTCATTTCAAATCAGAAAGATAGAAAGAGAGAAAGAAGGAAAATGAAAAATAAAAAAAAAATGAAATAGTGTCAGTCATAGTTTTAGAGAGAGATAGAAACCATTTTAAATGTACCCAATTCATTTTCTTCCCTTTGCCAGTTACTTCAAAGGTGTTATGGGAAATTTCCATCATTAGCCTTTTTATTTTAGTGTCAGTCAAACTTCGCGCGCGCGTGTGTGTGTGTGTGTGTGTGTGTGCGTGTGTGTACGTTCGAAATACAAATGTGACAACTACTACTACTACTACTACTACTACTACTACTACTACTACTGTGAGAGGTCTTCATTTGTATGACGTTGGTCATGGCTTGATGTATTCACAAATGTTGATCCAGAAACAACACGAGAAACCCACGTGTACGTGACTCGCTCGCTTATTTAGAACGTAAACACACACACACACACACACACACACACACACACACACACACACACACACACACACACACACACACACACACACACAAAAGGCTAATAATGAAAAATATTCATAACACACTTGAATTTACATCAAAACTTCCTCTAAATGCAAACACAACAGACATGATTGGTAGAGAAAACAAAATTATGTACCGTAGTGAAGGTCAGCTGCCCGGCGGATACGAACATTTTATTCAAAATTAATTTAGAGTCAATTGATTCAAAAGTAATAAAGTCCTCACTAAGACTCCCCAACCTATCTCCCAACGAAACGGTTCTCAACGAAATCTCTAAGCCTTACAACGAATCACTACACGGCAGCGGACATACAGACCAAATAAAATACACCAACACCAACACACAAACAGTAGCAAGGAAGAAAAATAAGAACAGAAACAGGAAAATACATGGTTCAATCCACTTTACAACCTTCAGGTTTTAACACCAGTAGCAAACATTTTTTAAAAACTACTACAAAATCATTTCCCCATGAATCACAAATACCATAAACTCATCAACAAACACAACATCAAGTTATCATACTCTACAGCTAAGAACTTTGAACAAACTATAGCTAGCACCAACCCACATAAATTAGTACAAATTAGCAACTCAAACAACAACCAAAAAAAACACAAACAATTGCAATTGCACCAACACCACAACTTGCCCATTAAACGGAAATTGCCTAGCTAGTAACACTATATATAGTGCAACAGTAACCACAAACAATTATCCTGCTAACGCTGTGTCATACATCGGCCTTACTGCCAACACTTTTAAGAAATTATATTATCAACACACCTACACCTTTCGCAACATTAACAGAAAAAACGACACACCACTCTCCGGCTACATATGATCTCTAAAATCTAATAACACACCCTATAAAATCAACTGGAAAATAATAAACTCTGACTTCCCAGACCAAGCCAACCATAAACCGTGCCAACTATGTATAGCTGAATCCTTTGAAATCCTCTTTTCCAAAACTAAATTACTTGACTGCAACACCGAATTTGTTTTCTCATGCATACACAAAGTTCTAAAAACTCTGAAATTCTATAAACCTATTTAAATTTAACAACGGATAAAATACCGCGATCAACAAACAGCTTGAGTATCCACAAACAGGTCTGTTTTTGTAGGTTTATATACGTAATCTTTGCATGCATTGGGAGAACACAAGATGGTGCACCTTGTAATGCATATGTGTGCTTGTAAGTGTATATGTATATGTGTGTGTGTATACATGTATATATGTGTATGTATTTATTTATGTATACCTACCTACCTACCTACCTACATACATACATACATACATGCACGCATGCATGCATGCATGCATGTATGTATGTATGTATGTATATATGTATTTATGTATGTATGTATATATATGTATGTTTGAGTGTATGTATATATGTATTCATATGTATATATATATATGTTTGTTTATATATATATATATATATATATATATAAAGTAATAAGAACAATGGATATTTAAAATTAATTTATATCACATCATATTACACATGTTTCAAAAATAGAGACAAAAGAAAGATCCTTTTGCCACTATCTTTTCATCAGATATGTGAAGATATACATCAATTTAATTTAAAACATGAGAAGATAACTCTGAACTCACAATTTACCAGAACAACAATGACATTTGATAATATATATGAGAGAAGAAAAAACAATGAAGATATTATTACAAAAAATCTATGTTTGAACCATAACTATAAGTAAGAATGTATTGTAATACAATTATATATATGCTAAGATTTAAGAGAGAAATTATGGACATTATAACAATATTGTCTAAGAATTACTTCTGAAAAGACCCTAAACTGTCTGTTAATGAATTATATAAATGTAAAAATATAAAAAAAATATATAGTAAGATAGTTTACATAAAAAACCAAAAAAAACAAAAACGATATTTTTATACATACAACACACACACACACACACACACACACAACATATACACATTTACATATGCCTGCAAAAGAAATTTCAACCATACATAAACACACTACCACACAATATACACTACACCATTCACACACCAATTTACAACACACACACACATGCACAATCTCCCAACAACAAATAAACAAATCAGAAAACAAAAGAATAAAAAGAAAATATCTATATAAAAAAAGAAAAAATATATATAATAAATATAAACAAACAAAACAAACATATCCACACACCAGACCCAAACCCGAGAGCAGAGCAAAAAGATAGATAGAGAGAAAAATAAAAAACAAAAAAGGAAGAAGAAGAAAAGAGAAAGAGAAGATACAAACGCTCACTGAATTCAAACGTCGACCCAAGACAGATACAAACGCAATGCACTCATACACGCATTCAAACACAGCACACACACACACACACACACACAAGCAGACACATACATATATATATATATACGCACGCAAAAATATATACATACACACATGCACATACATGCACGCAAAAAAAATAATTTTATATACACACAACACACACTGAATACACACAGGCACATGCACACACACAACACAATTGCATACATACATACACACACATATATAGCAACACATATCGACCAAAGTATATCCCACATACATATATATACATATATATCTCTCTCCACATACACACACACACACCGAGAATTAATCTACATACATATACACACATTTTGCTCATTTTGCGTCAAATGACTGTTAGAAAAAAGAAATACATATATAACAGACCAAATTCGTACATATACATACATACACTCATACATACATACATACATACATACATTATTATTCAACTACAACAAACA
>JAOPJM010165876.1:0-13164 GCA_027124095.1 Muusoctopus leioderma
ATATAGATACACACACACACACACATATATATATATATATATATATACTCTCAGTTCTTCAAATACCAAGTGAAGTAGGAAACTATTCATCACTTTACTTAGCCCAAAGTACATTACAAGGGTCTATATCTTATCGACTCGGCCATTGCGATTCCACAGATTTGATATGCAATATACTAAGATGTCTAATATTAGTCAAATTGCTGTGATCGAAAATCATCTTAGCTAGTAAAGTTGTAATCTACTTGTTCTGTACCACCTGATTTATTTCTACTTCCTTTAGTTAGCAATATACTTCTAAAAGCATATATGTTTTCTGATGTAGCTTGCTGTGATTATGTTACACTATGTCTTCTCTAAATTTTGATTTATTTTAGTAGTAAAGGATCACGATCTGTGATATGTAAATGGTTTTTGTGCGTTTTTTATTATTCTTCAACCATATGTGAGATGTTCCCCAGTAGAGACATAGGATTAAACGAAAACCTAAATTTCAGAAATGCATAAAATTAATAATTGTTAATGTGTTGTGTTTTGGCTGAAGATTGTATGATTGGAATTGTCACATAATTGTTTCATATTGTGTTTCGTAATATTGATTGGTAATGTGATTGTGAAATTCTTAAAAAGTGTGCAGTAACGTATAACTGCCTGTTCATTCAGAACATAATAGTACAGCTTTATGATGCGGATGTAAATTGTTCGAGATGTTTAACTCGTTCAATGCTAGGCAAGCCTCGTATAAATACTGTGACTCTGAGTTTAGGAAATGAAATAATTTCGAATTGCAATCCACGTTACGACGTAATATGAAATCATTTTAGTTGATGTAACAGAAATAGAATGTTCAAAATATGTCCATGATTCTAATGAATGAAAGATAGACGGTTAGATGTATTTAGGAAAATGTTAACTGCTAACTTATCTTGAATGTACATTGTTGTTCTAAATGCAACATCATTGCATGCACAAAGTGTATGAATTTCTGTATATCCTTACATGCGTCACACGGATATTTCTCCAAATTGAGAGTAGAACATTGTTGAATAGTTGATTCGTTGATATGTGAGTTTGGTCTTCTGCAAGAAACAATATTACAGTATATTTTTTTTTTTTTTTTTACTAGGAATAACAAACTCACTTCATAGGAAACAGATTGGAATTTGGTTGCATAAATATGCTTCTACAGAACTCGCTATATATTATACTAGCAGTGGTACCCAACGCTACTTCGGTGCTGAATATGTAGAAAAAGGATTTTGGCACAACTGGCCAACACGGGTCCAATCGATTTACTGTCTTAAGTATTGAAGGATATGAAAGACATAATCGACATTGTAAATACTTTCATTATGGAATACTTCCGTTCTTTAAATACTTTCATTATCGAATACTTTAGTTCTTTCAATAAAAACATATAGACTGACAGCGATGAGTATCTTTGAAATAATGCGTTACACCAGCGACTTCGGAAATGCACGACATTTTCTCAGGTTAGTTTTGCGTTGCCGGCGCCCTAACTGTAATGTGCACCAAAGAGAAATGACAGAGGTGAAGGCTGACCGGGCAAGTGACGAAGAAATATTTCGCTGATATTCAATAATAAAAGTATTCAAAGAACGGAGGTATTTATTTTTTTTAATTTAATCTTCGTATTTCGTTGAAGAAGGTATTTACATTCTCGAATATGTCTTTCATATTCTTCCAAACTTAAGGTTGATGACAGTAAACTGATGGGACTCAAATTGACTAGTTATGCTATTTTTTTATAACTTAAATGACCTTAACTTATAGCAGGCTGAGGAAACAGGCATCTATGAGACGGATGGAGAAACAACAACAATAACTATTAAAAAATTTAAAGCCTCTGTTTTATATTTGTTGGCTTCTTTCTTGGAGATAAAAAAAAACAATGTTTCTTCTTGTTCATGTTTCGTAGCCATTTGTATAAATGTCCCTTCATTTATTTCTAGATGTGTTTGTACAGTACATATTTTATAATAATATTCTAGTTTCAGAATGCCGCTGCCTCCCTGAGGCAGAAGTCTTCTGAAACTGGAATATTATGTTCCTGGTAAATATAATCTTTCTGTGTCGGCGTTTGAAGTATATTCTAAATATAGACATTATTTTTCTTGTTTTTCTGTCTAGTCTTTTTAATTCACTTTGCGTCTCTTCAGAATATTGTAGCTGTAATTTATTACTGGAATGGTGAGAGTCTTGATACCTATTGCCTTCTTTTTAGCATCATTTATCTCTGTTTTATTTATCAATCTAATGCGTCTATAATATTCTTTCCTAACGTTTCCTTTCGTCTGTATGTATTGTACTCTATAGTTTCTTGGTTCCTAAGTCTGTGTTTTATCTACTTCTCTTATCTCTGTTTCTTTATCTAATATGATATTTTGTTGTTTTTTTTATTAATTTTCCTGTCTTCTGGCTTGATTTGGCTCATTTTTCTAAACCAAATTTCATGTCAATTACTCTACCGAATCCGCCGTACTGCATATAAGAGAGATTTTAGTTGTCTGTCATCTGCAGCGTACAACTTGAGATCATCCATATACATATATCTCCTTTGTATATTTCTCTTCTAATAGGGATGGGATTCCTTTTCATAATTTCCTCTTTTATCTGTATCTGTAGAATTATTTGCCATTTATTCCTGACGTGTTTGATGTACCTGCTTGTTATTGGTACTGCCTTACTCATGGCTCTTTTCGGAATCCATTGGTTGGGGACGCTGTTAAAAGCCGTATGGTAATCAATCCATGCCATTGTTAGACTCTTACAACAGTTTTCTTTTTTTTCTTTTTTGTTAATTTCATTGACGATTGAGAGATCATTTCTTTTATTTTCTATATTTCTCGGTATGTTTGATTTCCATGTTGTTTGATTATTTAGACTTTCCTATATGAGTTGATATGAGGAAGTACCTATTTTCCTTTCTAACTACTGTATCTGCTGCATATATTATTTTGTTTACCATTGTGATGTTGATGTTCGCATCTGTTTTCCTTTTGTCTACGATAGCCAGGTTTGCAATTTGTTTTTGTTGTTGCTATGTTATCGTTAAGTTTTATCTTTGAGAGGTATTTCATTGGTCCATAGGAAAATCTGCCGATATTAATTATTTAACTACTTCCTCCTTTACATTACTGTCTTATTCAAAATATCCAGCTTTGGTGTTTTCTATTCTTAGATCTTTCTTCTATTCACTTGTATTCATATTTTCTTTTGTGTAGTATATACTTGTCGCTTTTGTTGCTCGGTATTCTGTAGGTACGCTAAGGTTTGATTTCTTTTGGTGCGGGGGGGGTCTCTCGTGTTCCTTTCTACCATTTTCTGTTTTATCTGTGATATTTGAAGATTAAAGTCCGATCCTGTATATACATTGTCATCATATTTATTGAATACCAGCTTATTTATTTCTGGGGATGCAGAATTTTTCGCGCTCTTTTTTTTATACCTTTGATACCTCAAATTCAAATTGAATTTATCGGGTGTTGATGTGACTTTTTTCGGATAACATTTTGCGAACGGGTGGATTTGTTGCGGAAGTTGTGCCTATAAGCTTCCGTAAGTGTACGTCCTTCGACCATTAATGAACAAATGACTAGGCCGCCACGTGCAAATGACGTACATCAACCTGCATTCAATTATATCGATCGTAGTACTCGATGGTACTCATTAATCGACCCTAGAATAATGGAATTCAAAGTTAATACATACTACTATTCGACATTTCCGTCATTTGTATTCAATTTTCTTTTTCTCTTTTTTCGTTTTTTTTTTTTTGAAAGCGGTAACGATTTCGTCGATGCGAATTGATATTTTTTGGAGTATTGAAACAGGGAAGTCTGTTCTTATTTGGGCCAGAACTAATTAGTTTCTCCCTTTATTATTTCTTCTTCTTACACAGAAAAATCTCACAGGGTGTTACAATAGTCACTTTCAATGCTAGCTTCAAGCTGGTGAATATGCTATATTTCATCTACTTTGAATTTAAATATTCTATAAATCTTTTAGTGTATGTATTTTCATATTCTGCCGAGTCTTTATATTATTTTTATGACATCTTGTCACATTCATACACTATGTAGTTGATATTTTCGTCTACTCTACTACATATCCGTTATCTACTATCTTTCTAGTTTCTGTTCATTTTGCTTTAACAATGTTAGTTTCAATTCCTTGTTTGTATGAAGCCATTATTAGAGTTACTGTTTCTCTCATTAGACTTCCATCATTAAGCCTAACCCACTGTTCTTTCAACTCTTTACTTGACAAATACTGTAACTTGTGTCATAGTATTGGGAGACGATTGTGTAGAATATGTATTAAATGAGTTTTGTTATTTTATTGGGTGACGAATGTGTTGTGTGAGATGTGTGAGTTGTGTTACAATATTGGAAGAAGATTGAACAGAAAATGTACTGCAGAAGTTATCCTATTCACTCTAAAGTGCCTTGTGTAGAACGTGGACTGTGCCTAACGGGACTAATTTTAAAGCAATGTATAAAGTTGTAAGCCATGATATGATATAGAGATTTTGTTCATGTTCTACTTTATAATAAACAATGCTCCAATTATTATTGGTACTGTTTCACTCTCACACACCACATACTGTTTATTTCTTTTTCGAAGTCCTTGTAATTTGATTGTTATTTTACATCTTTTCGCACGTTATTTTGGTCAGTGATAGTCTTTCGCCTTTTTTGTACGTTGGTTTGTTCAGTTCGAGGTGTTCGGCAGAAGACGTGAAGTGTTTCAAAAAGCCGATAAACAGCAGCTGAGATACGGTCGGCGCGAAGTGTTTGTGCGAGATGCAAATCGACTGGTTTGGATCGTCTGTCCTGCGAGCTTTACTGATATATACCAGTCGTGTTCGGTCGGGCCCTGGCAGATGTATATCACAAATGGCAACAGATGTATATCACAAGAGCAAATTTATTAATGTGCCCTTATCGTTATTGTTAATCTCACCCTTCCACTCGATTTAAATCCCCCACACTTTCTTTGTTTCTTTGTTGTCTCCTATGTATTTCGCCTTTGTACTATCCCCATCTTCTTGGGCCTTTGTGGCCAATAAAGAAAGAATTATGGTTGTTGTTGTTGTTGTTGTTGTTGTTTTTACGGTTGTTGTTTTTGTTGTTGCTTTTGTTGGTGTTGTTGTTGTTGTTGTTGTTGTTTTTACGGTTGTTGTTTTTGTTGTGGCTTTTGTTGGTGTTGTTGCTGTTGTTGTTGTTGTTGTTGTTGTTGTTGTCGTTTCCCATCGGTAGATGTTGGTAACGAGGCTCCCGAAAGAACTGGATTCTCGCCACGTTTATTTCATTTTTTAAAAAAGAAATTTATTTTTAGGCTTTGGAACTTTTGAGTGTCCACCCCGTTTACCTTCATAGTTTGTCGTTGGATATTTTTGTACATTTTATTTTATAAATATTCGTTTTCTTGTGTAACAACATGGCATCTTTGTCTGGCTCATTTGCCCCGAAGAATTTTGAACAGGTTTTCGAAAATTTTGTAAACAGGAAGATGAATTCAAAATACAAATTTGACAAACAGAAAAAAATCTTAGCACAGAAACCAAACACAGACATTTACACTACACAGAAAAAATGACAATTCCACAAACGGCAACAAACAACGAAGACAGTAAAGAAGGCAGTAAATGTTTTGCCAATACGAAATTATGAATATGAGATATCTCTCAGGGAAAATGCGAATGTGGACAGGTATGTCACGAAATGTTCTACCTTCTTGCTTGCCGATTTTATCGAAGACAGGGAAAAGGAAAAAATGACATATATTTGCCTATCAAAACGCAGAGGTGTTTACAGTGTACCCCAAAAAGGATCAGTTGAAGGAAGCCCTGGCCGATGTGTGGAATATTGTGGTTTCCATCGACCAACGAATGGCATATGGGAGTATATACCTAGTCTTCAAGACCAAGGATGAGGCCAGGTGACAGGGCGAGCTGGTGCGCCACAGACTTGCCCACAGGATCTTACCACAATATATGAACCGATGGAACACAAAGGTCACAGCCAAGAACATTGGCAGTGATATTGATACTTGGCTCAACGTCACATTTGTGGCGCAGTAAGGGCAGATTGTGAGCACCTAGGTGACGAAAAACAACATGCAAGTTTTGATAACCCGTGAAAACCAGAGGGCCACCTTGGAGCTGTAACCCATCGTGAGTGAATAAGGAAAAGTGATACGACTGATAACCCAAGGCAGAAAGCACAGCTGTTACACGTGTGACAATCAGAGCCACTTAAGAACTTTCTGCTCCGAGGAGCTGGAAAGGCAGACAAAGGGGGGAAAAGAGAATAGTAGCAGAGCCAGCAACAACAACAGCAGGATCCAGAAGCTGCCGTTTCCAGAAAACCACCGGTCCCAGCTCCGAGGTTGGCTCCAAAACTCGCCTCGTCCTTGAGGCCGACTAACAGGAGAAAGATGAGCTCACCTCCCAGTAGTACCACACCGTCGTTTTACGATGTTGAGGTGTGATTGGAGGCTGAAGACAACTGGCAAGTTGTGGCTTACGGCAAAATGTATCATAGAGCGCGAAAGAGTAAAAATGAACCTAATCAAAAGATGTCCAAGACGACGGAGAGGAGACCACCTCCCAATGAGATAGTGATGAATACATGGCTGTTCACACCACAGAGGAGGTTCAGATGGATCTGCTGAACGAACTGGAAGAAAACCATTCGGACGATGTACTGACTGGGGAGAGGACCAGGAGTGGAAGGTGGTCAGAGATGTGAGGTGCTCTGATCCAACCTAGAAGGTGCTTCCCCACCCGTATTTAGGTACGTTACCCTTAATTGTTCTATTTGAATATATTCATTTATATTTGCATACACAGACAGACACACACACACACATACATACATAAATGATTACATACATGTGTGTTGTGTGTGTGTGTGTGTGTGTGTGTGTTTGTGTGTGTGTGTGTGTGTGTGTGCGTGCGTGAGCGTGTGTGTGCGCGTGCGTGAGCGTGCGTGCGCGTGAGTGTGCGTGCGTGTGCGTGCGCGTGCGTGCGCGTGCGTGTGCGTTTGCGTGTGCGTGTGCGTGTGTGTGTGCGCGTGTGTTTGTGTGTGCGCGCGTGCGTGTGTGTGCGTGTTTGTGTGTGTATGATGGTTGTCCACTCGTTGAATGAGTCCATCACTGACAATTAGAAAATATTCATTTTTCCAAAATTTATCAGCAATACCTGTGCAAAATTTAAGTCGATAACAACTTGCACAACACTACAACGACTCTTATTATCAATACCAAGGACCCCAGAGCCAATCCGACGCAAGATAGCGCTCTCAGGAATGTAATCTTATTCAAGAGACATGCTTTAACGAAAGCTAAGGGATGCCTCACTCCCAGTGGTCTTACAGTACGCTGGACAGACCGAGACAGAATATTTAAGTTCCAGTGGTATTGCAAGATAGTCGTTAAGCCTACCCTGGGTTCATCCGTTCTTTTTGAAAAGTATCATTTTTGTTCAGCTGGGTTTCTAGCAATCTTTCTGGTTGTTGTTGTTATTATTAATAGTAGTATTATTATTATTATTATTATTATTATTACTATTATTATTATTATCATTATTATTATTATTATTATTATTTTTATTATTATTATTATTATTTTCTGATAATTTCATGCGATTTTCTACTGCATCACCAGGTGCACCTCCATGTTCCTGAGGTGTGTGCAGCATTGTGTGCTTTTTTCCCATTTGTTATGGAAATTTAGCTTACTATTTCTGGAGCTGTTTTACTGCGTGTTCTGTTGTGTATAGCATGTGGTACGTGGCTGGTATTATTATTATTACTATTACTATTAATATTATTAATGGATTAACTGACATG
This sequence comes from Muusoctopus leioderma, assembly GCA_027124095.1. NCBI lineage: Eukaryota > Metazoa > Mollusca > Cephalopoda > Octopoda > Octopodidae > Muusoctopus > Muusoctopus leioderma. The sequence continues at coordinate 7,878 of JAOPJM010165876.1, forward strand.
CAGCATTTATTTATGCCTCCTTATGTTCTGAGTTTAAATCCTGCTAAGAGCAACTTTGCCTTTATTCTTCCGGGGTCAATAAAATAAGTACCAGTCAAGTACTGGGTCACTTCCCCCCCCCACCAAAAAAATAAATGAGTGACCTTGTGTCAGAAATCATTAATATTCATGTGGCGGATAATCAGTAGATAATCCGAGTGCCACACATAATACTCTGTGGTATTTAGTGACATTCCTTTACATTCCGAGTTCAAATCACAACAAGGTCGACTTTACCTTTCATCCTGCCAAAGTCAATATAATAAGTACCAGTTAGGTACTAGGATCAGCAGTAACCATTCCTCAAATGAGTGGTCTTGTGCGCAAGTTAGAAATTATTATTATTACTAGAGCAGTGGATGGCAGAAATGGTAGTGTGTCAAACTAAATACCTTGCATTATGCATACCCCTTTACGTTCCGAGTTCAATTCCTGCTGGAGTCAACTTAAGTACCAGTCAAGTACTAGGATCCATTAAATACATTACATCACTCCTCCAAAAAAAATTTGTGGACTTGTGCCAATGTTAGAAATTATTATTTATTATTACACTAAAGTATAGTATGATAGAGTATTGGATTAAATATTTAGTTACATCCTTCTATGGTCTAAGTTCAAATCCCACTAGTGACAACTTTTCTTTTCATTCCTCCAGATTTGATAAAGTACCATGCATGACTACAATCAATTCAATTAACTTTATTAATCCCATACAAATACGGCCTACTGCTAATTTAAGAGATTATAAAAACAAAATGGTCAAGGTTTTCAGGAAATCATCTCCAAACACTCAAAAATGCACTCCTGTTGAAGACTTTGGCAGGCATATATAAGACATTAAAGAATAGATTCCCATGTAGTGTCACAATTTTCCAAAAATGAGTGGACAAAAGACTTTTGGAGGGGTCTTCCAAGGAACACCTTACCAAAGCAAAAACCAAATTACCAAGATCAAGGTGCACTTCCTTTTCCCAGCGAATGATGGACTGGAGACTATAATGGACGTTAGTGCCTAACTCAACAGCCTGCTGCAGCCCTCAGCAGAAAATGCAGAGTGCTGCAAAAAGCCAATAATAACAGCTGACATACAGATGGTATGAGGAGTAAATCGCCTGGTTTGGATAGTCTGCTCTATGAGCCTTACGTGTGTATGCCAGATTTGTTCACCAATGTGTTGGCAGACATCTACTGCAACTTGCAACAGAACAGGAGGATAATTCCTAATTCTGTGAGCCAGGGAAGTGGTAGTGCTGCTGAGGAAGGATGTAAACAAGGGGGACATAATTGATAATTTCCAGCCCATAACTCAGCTGAATGCAGATTTTAAGATTTTAGGTAAGCTACTAGCAAAGAGGTCGGCACTTGTCGTCGGCAGTGTGGTCAGGAAAGCACAGACCTGTGCAATCCTAAGCAGATCTATTCACGACAACCTCCACCTCATGTGATGCAACATAGGGAAGGTGGGTAACAAACCTGGCTTTGATGCAGCTCTGATCAACTGGGATCAATTGAAAGATTTCAATAGGGTCAACCTTCATTATTTGGCAGCTGGTTTCAGTCCCATTTCCAGAGACTGGATCGCTTCAATGTACAGTAGCATCTGCTAGGTGCTCAGATTAAATGGCCACCTATCGGAACAATTTTGAATCATGCACTCAGTCCGTCAAGGTTGTCCTCTCCCATCCTTCTATACGTACTGACTCTTGAGCCTCTATTGCAGAAACTAGAGGTATTGAGAGGTATCCTGTTTGAACTGGGATGCAGGAGAGCTGTGTTGGAATATGCAGAGGATATCACTGTAATAGTGTCGGATACCATGGAAGTCGAGGTGGTATGCATCATCCTAAAGGAATACGAGGTGATGACAGGAGCAAAGATTAATCCAGACAAATCAGTGGGCTTGCAGCTCAGTACCTAGAGAGGTGGCATACACATACATTACCTCTGTTATATATTACCACTTGACCAGCGTGCCTTGCCCTATTTTTCATCTGACCAGATTGGAGAGTCTGCTCTTTCACTCCTTGTGGAAGGGACATGTTCCACTAGTCATGTGGTCCATCTCCTGTCAACACCCTCTGCAATGAGGGCTCGATAAGACATGACTGATGATACCCAGACATGTGCTGAGGCTGCAACACCTACAAAGATTCCTGGACAGTGAGCAGATGTGGTCACCTTTTTTTTAGTCACGTTTTCCCATATCTCGTCTCTTTGACAGAGCTGCAGACCTGGGTTAAAGCAAAACCAAGACTGGCCACCTAGCATCTGAAAGGTTGGCAGACACTCACAGCTCTCTACCAGTTGGCCAATGCAGTCGGTGGAACTTCCATGTTAGCATTCTATAGAGGACTAGTTGTGGGCAAGAGCTATAACATTCTCAAGGAAACTCTGGGTACCAACGAGAACCAACTGGCTGGCCTATTCTAGAGGACTTTTGGCTTGAGGACTATGGATAATTTCCAGAAATCCCTAGCATAGCAGTGCTACCAAGGACTATTGCTAGTTCAAGACAAACTCTACAGGCACGGAAGTGCTAACAGCCAGACCTGTCTGAGATGTGCACAGAGCGACGAAACCATTCTGCAAGCACTCATTCAGTGTCCAAGCATTACTGACTTGTAGAGTTTTGTTGAACAGCTGTTGTCGCGTGTAACTGAGTCTGCCATGAAGATCACCCAGCTGCCTGCCTTTGACCAGGAAAAGTAAGCAGTTTTCTTCTGCCTGGTAGCTATGGCAACAGAGGTTGTGTGGTGGATGCAACTGAAAGAAATAAAGACAGACACTTTCCTCTTCAGCCAAACTCTCATTGACTTTTTCAAGTTTCAGTTGGAGAGTGTGGTGCTCCGCCCACCACCACTTCCAGTAAATTTGTTGAAAGGTGAATGAGAGTTGCAAACATGGCCCGAGTGAATGTGCCTACTCTCAGTATGCCCCTATAAGCCAGAGAATGACAGCTGGGAGAGAGCACTTACCCTCGATAGTCTAGGTAATCTAGGATCTGTAGGGTTCCTTGATTGTCCTTAGGTGACATTCCTATTCTAAGGACATTTAAACAATTTTGAATACTTGTATACTTTCATTTTCATTTCTCATTCGATTTCTGTGTAATCTCACACACTTTTTATAACCTATCCATGTAATGTCCCCTCATCCATTGCCCTTGTGGCAAATAAAAGAAATCATTATTATTAGTAGCAATATCACATCACTGAAGATACACCTAGGTCACATTTTAAGTAATAACACCAATTTATTCTCTCCAGGATTTCCTTTTTATTTTGCATATCCTGAGCAAAAAATAAAAGTAGGCTGACAGTGTAAAAATAGACTTTTTCCATGCTGGATTATGAACAATATATTGAGTTATAGGTGTCAACCATATCAACTAATTTCCATTAAAAAATTAAAAATACAATATATATATATAATGCCAGCAGTCTAATATATGGGGTAGAGATGGCCATGAAGCTGGAAATCCGGGGAGAAGAACGACACTCATAGATTGCAGGCCATGCAAGCCGAATATTGAAAGTTAGCTTCTATCGTTCATGTCACTCCTTTCCTCCAGAAGGGGTGCAGCCTCAACATATAGCAAACTCGGTACAGGAATTTCAATGCAGGACCACAGAGATCAACAGAGACCATTAGGGGTAGAACAGATAGGGGGACCCAGACTGGGAGTTCCCCGAGAAGGAAAAAGGAAGAACGGGGGTGGAATGAGGAGGGAGTCTGAGATGGGGGGGGGGCAAACAGAGGGGGAAGTGCAGAACATGGATGGGGGCACTATAAAGGGATAGGCCAAGGGAAGGAAATGGATAAGGATATAGGATAGAGCACAGGGAAGAGCCAATGGAGGGAGGGTGTTGCGGGGGCAATAGACATGTACCTTGGAGTTATGGTGTGGGCCCAGGAAAACATGTTAGTACAGTCACAGCTACCCGGTCTGCAGATGGAATTCCTCCGGGACAGGGATCTGCTTGAAAGCTTGTAAAGTGAATTTCCTCGCATGCAGGCACGGAGAGAAAGTCTCCTTCCTCGTGTTCAAGATGTCAACTGGCAGGGTGAGGATGTTGAATTTCTCGGCCACACATAGATTACATTTAGAGCCACCACAATTATAGGCTTTTGCTTTTCCGGCGATACTCCATTTGATGCACGGGTTCTCGATGCCGCTATCTTTCAACTGCCAAACAAATTTTGACAAAGAGCTGGAATTTTTCTTCTCTCTATGTCTAAATAAGTGTATATGCTGCATGTAGCAGGCTTTAAAAGAGTTGTCTGTAAGTCTGATGTGTAAGTAGATGGGCGAATGAAGAAAACTTATACTGGACTTACAAAACTCTTTTAAAGCCCGCTATACGCATGATATACACTCATCCTGCTGAACAACTCTATGGTCTACCCCGCTGTTCGAGCCACCTGTTACCTTTGCTGACTGTTATTACCACTACTATGATCCATTTATTTCATTTAATTCTTTAATTTTATTCAAATCATTTAATTCATTCAATCATTCATTTATTTAATTTCATTTTATTTTATTTCACTATGTGCACATGTGTGCATGTGTGTTAGTGTGTATGTGTGCGTGTGTGTATATGTGTGTGGCCTGTATGTGTGGAGATGTATGTATGTATGCATACATGTGCGTATAAGAAATGGGGAGATGTATGTATATGTGTACGTGTGAGAAAAGGTCTCTTAGTGTGCATTGGTGTGTGTAGCCTGTATGTGTGGAGATGTATGTATGTATGCATATGTGTGCATATAAGAAGTGTGGAGATGTATGTATGTATATGTGTGTGTCTGAGAATTGTGAGATTCTCTTGGTGCCATTGTGTCTGCCTTGACTTAATGTTTTTTCTGGCCCTCCTCCCCTTCCTTCGTCTTTTGCTTCTTTGCCTTCCCTTTCTTTTTCTTCTTCATCCACTTCTACTTCTTTCTCTTCTTTTTCTTCTTCATCCACTTCTACTTCTTTCTCTTCTTCATCCACTTCTACTTCTTTTTCTCCCTCTGCTTCCCTGATTTCTTTATCTGCCTTGTTCATCTTTTCCTTCTCTTCTTTCTTTTTCTTCTTCTTCTTCCTCCTCCTCTTCCTCTACTTCTTCTCTCATTTCTCTATCTACCTTATCCCCCCCCTTTTTTTCTCCCCTCTCCTCCTCTTCCTTTCCTCAATGCCATCCAATAGCAGTCTTCTGAGTCATTGGGATCTTCTAATTCTAAATTTATTTAGTCCCTGTCTGAA